>JBBPSJ010000066.1:0-153352 GCA_038093535.1 Boletus reticulatus
CAATCCAGGCAAGTTTTTGCCATTAGACAAGAGGCAGGAGTATAACATCAAGTATATCAAGGTGAGAGTTCAAACTTTGTGACATGTTGTAGTCCCTAGATGAACTAAACTATGTTGATCCAGGTGACAGATCGAGTTCAAGGGCCCAATGCCTCATGGGCTCTGTTAAAGGACAGGAGCCCATCCATCCCAACCTTGCATGCTGTCCGAAAGCATCTCGAAAAGCAGCTGAGGTGCCTCTGGCGTGGAGAATCTCACACAGATCCGAGCAAAGAGAAAGATGTGCAACGATTGGAAGAGTCCTATCTAAATTCAAGCATTCATTTGGAGCACAAAGGTCGGGCCACTCGTACAAGCACAGACATAGTGAAGGATGTCACATCTCAGGGTGCAGTGAGGCTAGCTACTAAGGATACTATCACTCGCTGGTGGTTAAAACGGGATCTGGCACGAGCAACATCTGAGGTATGGTAGTAATAGGTGTAGTTGCTAGATCACGTTGCTAATCTACGTCGCTTGCGGGATTCACGGCTCGACATACCACTATGCTGCTCATGGGACATCCGCTGATAAGTGCACTTTTGTGAAGGCGTTGGCGGCAGATGCTGAGGTGAGTAAATGTCAAATGTGATCGCGTTGATCGGGGGGGATCCATGGGGGTCGTGTGAGGATGGAGACTTTACGGGGGATAATGGTGAACGAGCGAAACTATTACCAGGTGTAGGCCGCGTGGACTTGACAGGAGATAACGGCGGTCGCAGCAAAGAAGCGCTGGGTGTTGGCGAACCATCAGCATCAGTGGCGGGTATCAAAATATCAAAGCTGCGAGGTTCGGGTGACTCGATACAAAGCACAGGCAATGGTGAAGAATGCACTTACCATCCCGTCCCCGGGATAACACAATTCTCTTTGGCTTGCTTCAGGAGGCGTGAGCGGCGCACTTTTCCTGTTGTGCGCACCCTCTCAAGTTGTTTCCGCTCGTTCTCAAGGCGCTTCGCTTCGCGGTCACTCTCCTTCTTCTCCTCCTTCTGGCGTTGATCTTGTTCGTCCATTTGCTTCACCAGATCCAACACGGCTTGCCCATACTGCTCTGCAAAGACCCATGGCATCGAGACTGCCGTGCGTAGTTCCTCAATGGTCTTGATTTGACGATTAGATGCGATGGTAGTGAGAACAGGGTCGGGAAGAATGACGATGGAGGTGAAACAGGAGTGGGGAAAGTCGAAGGCGAGCGTTTCGATGCGCCACGATAGTAGTGCTGCGCGAACATCTTGAAGGTGTTGTTGGACACGGCGTACGACCGCGGGAGACTCTTGCTTTAGCGCGGGAGGTTCTTCCGTGTCCGTGCTGATCCCCATGAGTGTAGAGGATTCACCAGACACTGTGGGTGGGTGGGAACGTGTACAGTTGTCGCAACAGAGTGTGGGAGGGACTGTTGGCAGAGTGAGAAGCAGCGCGGTGTGAGAACGGAAGTTACACGCGTACCTAATACACGCGGTGGGTTATGGAATAAGCCGTCCACAACCTCGCGCCTACAACCCTCGGTCTCGACGTACTCGCGCAGCGATGGCTCCATTCTTTTGCGGTAAGTTTTGTTTTCAGGTTGTTTTGGTTCGTTGTCCTCCATCTCTGACTCCGACTCTACAGGATTTCTGCCCGTACCAATCACCTTCAACGCTGATACCTCAATGAACAGCACAGCCCGAGCCTGTAGATCGGAAGCACGACCGGCACGCCCTGCACGCTGAATCCACACCGTCAACGATGGCGGTACACCCAGTTGGGCGACGAAGGTGATGTCTGGAATGTCCAGACCCTATACCACTCGTAAGTAACCCCGCCCAGTGCTCATTGTTCATGGCTAACTTACCATTCCGCCCACTTCCGTGACCCAAAGAATCCGCCGTTCCCCTCTGCGGAAGAGGTCCAGCTCGCTGGCCTTGCTTGCTTCAGACCGGCGCGAGTGCAAGAAACCCACGCGCGAGCGCAAATCCGGCGGTAGGATAGATTGTGTGCGCTGCCAGCCATGTTGCGCGTCTTCGACACGGTTGACAAATAGAAGGGCCCGCTCCAGGTCATTCGCATGAACCGCGCCCTCGAACAAGAAGTCCAAGGCCGCGAAATCATGGCTGTTTCGAATGGTGCGTACCTCTTGATATATATTCCGCCGATCGTTGCCGAGGTTGAGATAAAATGATGACGCAGGATTGATATGAAGCAGATGTGCGACATCCGCCAACATGTCGGGTGTCATTGTGGCCGTTGTGATGTACATCGGGATGTCAGTAGGAATGAACGACCGGAGTTTGTCGACCTTTGCATAGGTAGGTCGAAAGTCTCCACCCCACTGCACTATACAATGGGCTTCATCAATTACAACACCTGCTAGGTGTTGTTGATAGCTTGTCGAGCAGAGTAGGCCATTGAATTGATGGTTAGATATTGCCATCTCAGGCGAGGTATATATGACTCGAAATTTAAGTTCCTCGAGCTCCTTCATGTACAAGGTTAGTGGAATTTGGTGGAGTACAACTTGGACAGCTGCTTACTCGATGGAGTGTATTTGTATAGCTGCCATGATTTACTGCTACTGCTCGAAGTCCCATCTGGCATGATCTGCGTGCCTAGTAGAGGAGGCCATGATCAATGATTCGGTGACAGGTGAGTGTATGAGCAGAGACTGACCTGGTCCTCCTCGAGGACGTTCAAAGGTGAGATTACTAACATTATCTTTTCAGTGTTGAGCATTAGAGGCATGACAAATGGTAGGCTTTTTCCGAAGCCAGTGCCAGCGAGAATGATGCAATCTAAGCCGAGATGGAAGGCTTCTGCAGCATCAAGTTGCCATGGATGCGGCCGGTGGTTACACCGCTCGAGACAGGCTTCAACAAGTTTTTGCTGGGTGGCCTCAGACTTGTAATCTGTAGCTCGAGAAGCCAATTCTCGAGATTTTTTGAGGTTCGAATAGGTTCTCTCTTTCTGCTGTGCATGTGACTCTATCCGAGTAAAGACTGTGGGCATTAAATGTGTTCTAAGTATGTCCCAGCGAGACAGGGACTTGGGGTATGAAGAGCGAGTGATAGAAGCTACACTAAAATGGTAATTTCTGCTATATCGGGCACTGACAGTGTGACATGTGTGACTCGATGCGATAGTCTTCGACCGAAAGTCACCAGACGTTTTGGTCATCGGAAGATTCCGAGGCCTGTTAAGGCCATGACCAAAGAGGACGTCTGGTCACGAGACTAATGGATCAGCAGCAAAACGTGCTGAGGTATGCTCAAAAAGGAAAGTGTTCCGAACGACAACAGGTAAAATAATAATTCACAGGAGTCGACAGGCCAATTGGCTCGGACTATAGTAATTTGCACTTAGTCTACAAGATCGCTCGATGTATCGGATCAGTGCGTCCAATTCCCCCGGTTTGGCCTCGATACAACTGTATGACATGGTGAGCGTATTTTCTCGCTCGTGTACGACTGACTTTTCTAGGTCTCTTGAGATGTCCACTCCGACGTGGTGGGTCGGCGGAGATCCTGGGGTATCCAGGATCGGAGGAGGTACGTCCGTCGTCTCGCATTTGTACCGCTGGCGCTGAGTCGTCCATATGGACACCATCATATCCGGCATATCCGGTGTCGTTAACAGCGTCTCCGCCGCTCCAATCGCCCTCGACATGCCCCCAGACACCTCCCATCCTTCTCTGCGCGTTCGTTTCGACGTCGCACTCGTTCCCATCGCTCCTGGGGTGTATCCCATCATGTTTGCTGCCTTCGACAATGATTTGGTGGTGTGAATTGCCGTCCGAGTCAATGAGAGGTCGGGCTTCACTTTAGTCGGCCTGAGCCCTCCAAAGCCAGCCCAAGCCCTGCCTGGCACAACAGATTCTGATTCCGTACTATATAGTCCCTGTTCACTGCCATTGGGCACAGTGCAACTCATTATCTTGTTACTACTAGTTCTATTAAGGACGGTACTCAGCAGAATCATTCGGGGATGAGCACGTCTGCAACCACTTTTGCAAGAACTGTACTGTATGCTTTTACTCTCGTAGATGTAATGTAAATTTTGGTCTCCTAGCGGTGATCGAGGGACTTCATGGCTCCAAGGACCTGGCCACCGAGCTCTTGTTACCTTGTTTATTTACAAGGTCACTGGGGGGGGGAGAATTGTGGCTGTGATGTCGTCGATTTTGTTGACGTGGGAAGCGTTTTCCATGTATATACTCAACACAAAGTACGTCTGAACAGTCTATCTTAACTACCTGCATTTCGCATATTGTCCCACCATTTTTTGGGTATTATTAGCCAGCTGTTGAGTCTTTCGTCCTCAACTCTGAATCGTAAGTACTCATTTGGATGAGACATAAGCAACTTCTCGTCAAATCCCTCAGAAGACATGAATTCCTGCCTTTGGTGCCTACCAACTTCCCTTTTGCAATTACCAACTTCACCTCACAGCTTCGAAAGGGTCATCATACAGGTGAAGGAGCTAGAAATTGTAAGCGTGACCAGCGAACATTTCGGTAAGACTCAGCCAAAAGTACAGCGTCCTTTATTTGAAGTCCTTCATACTCCAAAGTTACCCGTGGTCCTGACTAACAACTAATAACGCAGCGGAAACCTCCGGAAACGTGAGATGATCAAAACGATGGTCCTGGCGATGTTGATATGGGGTCGCATCATACACGCCTTTTGCTGCCCAGACTAACACTTACGACATATAGCTACACAGGATGATGATGAAAACCCTGTCCTCGGACCCGAGTTTGCCATGGAAACTTGGCCTGTAGCGAGACGATGTGAGTACAAGAGCGAAAGGCATAATATTTGCCCCCTTCCTGCGTAGGATTCTCGTGACAACCTCCTTCCATCTCTGTATGAGTCTATGCCCAAAGGAGCTACAGTCAAGGTCCACTTTGCGTACTCACGCGTCTTTGTCAAGAAGAAGAACAAGTGTTATTGCAAGACATCATGTATGTGTATGCTGCATGAAGGTTGTTTGGACTCCGAGTGTCCTTCCCTCTAGTCCCTTCAAATGTGTTCAAGCGAGTGCTTCCCTTCGAATACACCTAACAGTTACTATTCTTCATTCTTGTGTTGCTACTACATCTAACTCGATAACTACGGGAAAAAAAGCTTGACTTGTACCAGTATAGCTGACTGTACAGACTGTAACCAATATGATGTTCTTTCCCTCTACATCGAAACATGGCAATTGGTCAGATGTAAACAAGGTTCCTGCCGAATTATCGGCCGTATGTCTAGTCAAGGGCCATACCAACATCCTTTCAGTGCTGTTTAGGGAAAACCGCGGCGTCTAGGGAGTATGCAAGAGCGGAGGCCGCGCTAAGGCTGGTGTGCATGTGCAAATGGCAGAGACTCGGCGATCTCGGGCAGTTGCCTCGCTCGCGGGAGTGCGTGCGCGACCCGGAACGGGAGAATACTCCCACGGGTGTCCGGTTCTCCCATGCAGCACCACGGTTGTACTATCGTGGATTCCTGTCCGTCCACAGCGGGATTCGTACGAAACAACACGGTGCAGATGCGTCACCACCTTGCTCACCAGCAAGGTAACACTGTTTCAGACGTGGTTTCAAACTTTGCCTCCGTTTGGGTCCTCGTTACTGCCAGCACCATTCAGTATTCATTATGTCCGTCACGGTGACTTTACCCAGATGGTGAGATCTATGTCAATCACGAGCACATGAATGATGATTTGGACACGTGTAAATTTATACTGATGTTGACCATAGCATGTACTAGCCATCTCGTTCTGTCGCGCAACCCTTCGCCTCTGCTTGCAACTTGAAGCGGCCTCACATGCTGATTAGATCAACTCTACTCGCATGATGACGAACACATCATGGAGCCAAATTACAAGGGCTCGCTGACGTGCGAATGCCTTTGCGGGTTTCTTTTTTTAGATGGGATCATTTAGTGAAAAACGCAAGGCTATTGGTATGCAGTTCTAACGCAACAAATTTGGAACGCGAACGACATTGGTCATCCAAACAATTGGCAATAGCATCTTAGTGTTTCAGACTTTCAGTGATAACGGTTAGTGGAATGTTTCCCTTCTGTTATGTACCCCTCTATGCCTCACTCTCTGGGATGCATCTGGCTCGTGGTCATCCTTTGGATGTCATCGTCTACCCCTGTGACTGCTCAATATCTTACTGACGCGCAAGTTTCTGTCGTTGGTCAACGACTCGCAGAGGGGGCTAGCCACAGGCGAGTTTACCCCTCTTCAAATATCGCAGCGCCTCTCTGATCATGACCCCCCAGCTGGGAGTACGGCACGCGCTCTGAAGTTCTTTTGGAGTACAATGCTTTGAGTTATTCTGTCCTTGCCTCTTCCGTGGTTCCTCCCCCGCAACAGATACCCCCTAACCTAACGGGTGCTTTGAGCGACGTATTTTCCATCGCGCGTACGATCGTTGCTAACCGTTCGATTTCGAACGGCAACGTCACTGGTCCGCAACCACTTATCTATGACCTGAGCGCCGGGGATCCCGCTAGCATCGGTGTCGCCGTTCTCCTCGCCAACTGGACTGGACGAAGCGCTTCAGACGGACTTGACTACGCAGGAGCAGCACGCGATCAGCTCCAGTTCTTGTTCCAGAAAGCACCCAAGACCCCAGATGGTGCAATATCCCATCGCCTGGATCAGGTGCAACTATGGTAAGCCAAGTTACTTTTGTGTGACGAGCTCGACGTGTGATTGTTTGCTGTGTTTTGCAGGAGTGACTCTGTGTACATGGTGCCACCCTTTCTGGCCTACTATGGCGTGACCACCGGAAATTTGACGCTCTTACAAGAAGCATACACCCAAATAAGCCTATACCGCACGCACCTAAGAGATGCAAACGCCAATAACTTATGGAAGCACATACAGCTTGGTTCATATGGGACGGATAACGGGCATTGGTCCACTGGTGATCTTCCTCGCCTTGTCACCCCAAGTCCATACTGATCAATCCGATAGGAAACGCATGGGCGGCAGCGGGGATGATTCGAGTCCTGGGAACAATTCAAAAGTCCCGATTCGCTGGTTCACTCCAGCAAGAACAGGAAGACCTCGCGAGTTGGATCCAAGAGATCCATAGTGGAATGTACCGATTTCAAGTACGTTCTGGCCAGGCTCGACTCCTTTCGCTCATGGATCATTTTCCCCTCAGGATCACAGCGGACTATTCCACAACTACGCAGATAACCCATCCACGTTTTTGGATGCGTCGTCCACAGCCCTTCTCGCGAGTACCGTTTATCGATTATCCCTTTTATGGGGAGTCCACACGTACCTTCCAGACGCCGAGTTCGCAAGGAAGCGCCTGTCATCTTCTAATGGGACCTCTGGGTTACTCCACTTTACCCAAGACGGTTGGCTGACACCTGTCGCGAACCCATACGCATACCCCGTTCAAGGCCAAGACAGCCCAGAGGGTGAAGCATTTGTCATTTCCATGCAAGCAGCTTGGCGAGACTGGGTCGCAGCCGGCGCTGTAGGTGCCAACGTCGCTCCACGTGTCATGGACATGAGCGTGAGCGCGTACGCCTTGTCCGCTTTGATTGTCGTTTTCAATGTCGTCCTCTATTTCGTCCAGATGTAACCTCTTGTTTACATGAACACGAGAATCATATGACCGGAGTATTCATCTTATCCTTTGATCGATCCACATGTCCTATCACGAACTAAAGTAAAGTATGCGTTGACCGCAACAACGTCGTGTCAGAGATCATATGTACACGCGATCAAAAGCTGGCAGACGTGGTCGTCATCACCGCCTCAATGCCAGCAGTCGACGTGCGCTTCTAGGGAGTGGATGAACGTCGCCGTGCCTGGTTGATTTTAGTGAAGCGTCTCCTTCAGGCGAAACGAAACGTCACAAGGATCGACGGCATGCTTCTTGCTCGTGGCTGCCTCTTTTAGACGGACTGCCCTCTCACAAGAATCGGGAGAGACCGGCATCGATACCCTTTTTCATTCCAAGGATTTGCGTTACGGTCTGACACGCGACAGGAGTACTATCCATCCGACTCGGGTACCAAGTCACCTGAGCATTACTTGTGCTCACCTCCCTTGTATATATCCGTCATCCCGTTATCGTCCGTTTACTCCGAATTTGGGTACCGTTAGACAGGACCGAATAGACTTTTTCCTGGTCATATACATACTACACATGTTCAATGCTATTGACGCCATCGTGCGCCGCTACGATACCGTTAGACAGGTCTAACGGGAACTACTTGTCTAGTACAAACGATAACAAAATCCCGTTGGGCTAAAACTCGTTTCTCTGCGGTGAGTGTCTCGCTATCTACCGAGGTCTACACATTCCGAGTGGTTATAAAGAGTACCGGTGAGAACAGTCGTCCGCCATGTTCTCAACCGCCTTGGCTCTCGTTCAGGCCAGTGTACTTGGTTACCAGGCCTTGCACCATCACCAACGGATCCTCCGTCGTCCTGTTACTCCTTGGGGTCGGGTTATCCCACTGCTCCCCGATCGACAACATTTTGCTCGCCACCTCTGTCGCGTCGTACGAGGAGTTGTGCTTGGTTCCCACCAGATAATTGACAAACGCCTGCCAACGCGCTGCATAATAACTACCTACGAGACCGCTCCACTGTTTCGATGCATAGTCGTTTATTTGTCCCGTCGGGCCCCAGAGCGTGATCTGATTCCGAGCGGTATACTCGAGATAGTTTGCGTACGTCTCGTTGCCATGCGACCAGTTTCGTGCGGCGTCGAGCCAGTTGGAAAGATGGAAATGCGAATTCATGGACAGGAGCAAATCGAGTTCCTGTATGAGCTTCAAGAGGGGTCCTGCCGCCAACGTCACCGCAGTCACATCCGTAGACGACGAGTTATAGACGTGGACGAGGTTCTCGTATTTGTCAATGAACCTGTTGACGAGTAATTGGCGGGTCACGTCCACGAGGTCGTATCGGAACTCGGGATTCTTGCGCAGTTCCTGAGATTCTTTGGTGGCATTAATCAGCAGGTGAAGTGCAGGGACGATGGTGGTGTTTGTGTCATAGAACAGGAGGGTAGGATGGTGTCCAGTGCGGTTCACAAGGCCGGTCAATGCTGGCGCAAGTTCGAGGATGCTCTTGACAGTCGCTTGAGCCGATGGATTGTGGTTGTTATACACTGTCGAGGCGAGTAGTTGCCAAGCATCCACGGCAGCTTGCGGGAGTTTGCCAACGTTGTACCGCCTCGAGACCCATGAAGAGACATATGACGTTCGGTTGATGGGTGTCGACGACCAAGCCTGGTCGAGGAGGATGTCGTACACGATCTCGTTTCCTTCCAAACCTTCCGGTGTCAAACCCATACCAACCATGGAACTTCCATTCGCGGCAAGCGCGTTCAGCGGCGCCTCTGTGAGGTTGACCAAATTGCCCTCGAAACCCATATTCCCTCCATAGTCGTGCAGTTGGCACCAAATCCATTTTTTTCCGTAATAGGAATCCAGCCTCTGCCACTGTGGTTGTGCCTCGCTATAGAGGTCCAAGATGATTAAACTGTCGTTTCCTGGTACACCTTCGAGATATGCTTGAACGAGATCTGGGGTCCAAAACGCCTGGGAGCTAAAGAACAGCCAACCTTGCATCATCCAGACCGCGTCAGGATCAGCGGCGCGCAAACTGGCGAACGTGCTCGACGCGATGCTTTGTAGGTACGAGGCATTGCTGCTGGATGGGCTGTTCTCGTTGTATTGGTCAAGCGTGTAGATATGTGAGACATTGCCATAGGCAGCCGTCTGCTTGCTGATGAAAGACTTTTGGAGGGTAGTAAAGAGGGGATCAAAAGGTTGGAGGAAGGAGGTGTTGGTATAATTGCTTGGGAAATTTTGCCACTGACCACCGACGATGATAGACGCATTTGGGTTTAATACAGACAGTGCGGGTGGGACAAAGCCAGTAAAGGAAGGCATCACGGGGGTCATCCCAAGCTCGACCATACGTGGGATGAGCTGTTTCTGGAGCTTAAACTGATCCTCGACCCATTGAGTCGGAAGCTCTCCCCCCCAGCTTCCTTGGATGTTGCCAAAGCGGTTGAATGCTTGGAAGGGTGGACCGGATAAAAATTTGTATATATCCGAATCGCTCAACCCTACTTCACGGAACACCTGCACGAGGATGTATTCGTAACCGACCCATGCGAGGGGGAGGTTGATGCCGCGGAGGGCCATCCAGTCAAAGAGGAGTTCCCAGTCCTGGAAAGTGTAGAAGGTGGTCGTGTAGCTGAAGGTGACGGTGTTAAGGAAGTAGCGGTATTTCACGATGGAACTTTGTGTCACAGGTGCCCCGATGGATGGCAGCTTGTTAGGAAGTTCGTCGAGCCTGGAACCGGTCCACCAGATGTCGACACCACCGTGTTCAGTGAGGTACCTGTTTTACAAGCGTGATTTCAGCCTTGGAAGAAGGGAGGAAAGAAGACATACGTGTATAGACCGCGAGCGCATGCGCTGATTGACGAACACTGTATCTTGATCTGAGCGTTTCCTTGGTTGATATCGCTCAAGGTAAACGTATCGAGGCCGTCGTCTGGCACTAAATCAAACTGGAAGGAGTCGCTATGAGATGGAATGCGTCTCTTGACTAGCGAGTAGAGACCATCGAGTCTCGCGCCCCTCTCTGAGACGTGCGCCGCTGCTGCAGCCCCCAAGGCGAGGGCCACGAACCCAGTACCGCCGAGAACCTTCATTGGTCCAAGGAGAATCAGTCTTCAGAGAACGAGTGAAGAAGAACGGAATTAGATTGCCGCCCTGCAGCTGGACAGCATCGAGTATTTGAGGGCGCTGGATATTCAAGTTCTGACATGGTCAGCCGTGCTCGCTTGGCACTGCCAGAACCGCTGTCAGAAGGCTTGAAACTCACAGGATTAGACATCGTGTGGCCAATGTCGCCGGCCCGCACAGCGCTTGCACCTGTTCAAGCTGGTCTACGTACTTGTCATCATTCTATCATCGTCGTAAGTACATAGTATGCCCATTTGTTGGCTCGAGTTGGAGTTCAGCGCTAGTAGTGGCAAAGTCAGTGTTATGAGACTGGCTGTCTGTCACTGTTGAAACTCGAACGCGAGGTGAATACATGACATACGACATTCGGCAAACGAGGCAGTGCAAGTCAATTGGTAACATGTAGCGAAGTGAGGATGTTTGCGGGGACCTTTGGCACTTGAAACACAATAATGTAACACTACTTGCGTCTTGCGAGGTAGAACATAAGTAGGATAACCATTACACGAATCGGACAAATATTAAAGAGCAGACCTCAAGTACCTTTGATCAACTCAGTCGTGGGCAAGCAGCAAGCTTGAACATGTCCAAAGCTTCCCGCGAGCCCATCCAAGGCACAAGTTGTGGCGCGCTCGAGTCGTATCGTAACATATGGATGAATATAGACTGACATGTACAACGGGATCAACCGAGCATGCAATACCGAATCACCGTTCTTCGACCGTGAAACAAGCGGTGCGACTCGTCAGGGACGATGACGGCTTCCAACTCGCCAGAAAGCGTCTTGGCGAGGGGAACGGCGGTTGAATTCAGAGGTGGTTTCAGCGTTAGGGACACATCCTCGCACGATAGGTCCCCGTCCTTTTCTTTATCGGTTTCCTTGCGTGTGTCCGCGTACGAGTCCAATGCAGGCGACGGCCCAGGGTCAGCGGTGGGCGTCAGAGGAAGGAGTCGGGCAATCAGCTCGAGCGAGCAGGTAAACCGCATGATCAACCCTCCCTTATCGATCGCAAACGCCTCCCCTGCTCTAAAATGACGGTCACTCACGAGCCACGTATAAAGAAACCCGTCGCTCACCTAAACTTTGTATGCAGCACACGCTCCAGATCCAGAACAACGCTCGACACCTCTTGCCTCATCGCTTCTAGCTCTGCTGTATCGTTGTGTAACATCGAATCATCATGATCATGGCCATCTTCCTCGTCGCACCTCTGGCGAGTGACGATCGAATATTCGCCCACGAAAAGGAATATCATTGGGACGTGTTTAGGTTCCCGAGATTCGTTCTCCCCCTGATCTCGAGCCACGCTCTCGTGCAGCTGGGTGCGCAAATACATAATTTGGCCTTCCACAAACCCGTTGAGCTGCACGTCAAATGACGACAGCAGCGCCCCCCGGTTCTGGTACGCAGGAAAGTGGGGGACGACTTCGGGTGGATACGAAGCACGCTGGGTCTCGAGGAGCATGTCTCGTTTGCGCCGAGCCTCCCGCCGAGCCTGGGTGCGACATCCAGTACATGTTTTCCACTGGTAGACCCCTGAGAGAGGTATTCGATTGTGGCAGTGCCTCGCAGAACACGGTCGGGAGTCCTCAGGAGTTAACGCTGCGCCTCTTTCACACGTGTCTGTGCTGAGGGAGCGCCATCGACAGGGGTTTCCGGGAAATAACGTTTCTGTTGAGTCGCAATAGACCCGGTCAATCAGATGAGCACAATCCTCAAAGTTATCGTACTCACCAATGCCTAGAATGCCTCTCCGCTTGTTCTCGAGCCGTATATTCTGGTACATTCGTTGAGCTCTTCGACATGGGTCACATGTCTTCCATCTGTGATCCTTTGGAAGAGCGATATTACATCTCTTGTTCCCGCATTTTCGAAACGCAGTACCTGGAGGGAGTCGATTGATGAGTAACGGGATGCGGATCGTGAGGCCCGTGGTATTCCCATGTGGCCTAATATCAGGAACCGAGTCCGTCAAGCTTTCTGACTCAGAATTCGAGGAGAGCTCAGTAAGATCACGATCGCCGGCGGGACCGCTACTGCTGGTCTTGCTAGGAGAGGATGGTGGAGGAGGGTCTCTCTCATCCTCTACGTCCAATATTTCATCGAGTGTGGTTGATACTTCCTTTTCCACTATAGACGAGTTTGTCGTCAACGAACTGGGACGACGTAAAGGGTCAGAGGAATCCACGAGGGTTAATTTGCGTCGATTCCAATCACCGATGCTACATTTGACACAACGTTCTATGCGAGAATGCGCTGGCAGCGCCTCGTTGCATCCTGGCATCCAGCATCGGCGCTTCATTGTTTGTTAGTCGAATTGCATGTTGCTTCAGGCGACATCACTGACTATTGGACTTTTATCCGTGAGAGCAGTGGGATCCTGGAGAGCTGAAATGGCCTGCAAATCGTTTCTGAAGAATTCGTGCAGTGTCGTTGGCGGTGAAACTTTGATTTGCGATTTTGATAATGTTGCCCGGGCAGTTTCTGCAGCATCCTAGTAGGAATGAGAGTCAGCATCTGCTTTCGTCAAGAGAATGAAAATCAAACCTCTGGATACACGAGTTCTAACTCGATGTCCTCATCTTGAATGAGTCTGGACTCCTCGCTGGTTGATTCTGGGATGGTAGAGATATAGTGTGTCGCAACAGGGACATCCTCCGGCGGGCTTGAGCACACAAACAGGTGGAAATAGCTATCCAAGGACGTACATCTGGATAGACTAGATCAACCTTTAAATCGTCTTGGATGTTCATGTTTTCCATTGTCATCGTGGTGCCATGAGCAGCGCTTCGCAGCGACGACTGGACCGAGACTACACCTTGAGTCTCCCCAGATACGGTCCTGATATCACAAAAACGACCTACAGTACCAACGAGATCAAGCGACTCTCGTGGACGGGGAAACGTGCGCTCCGTTGCACGTCTGGGTATGCGGCGTTGAACGTCCGCAGGCGGCCGACGGACAAACCCAGCGCCAGCACACGCCGTGCACATGTCTCCAGGCACGTGCGTGGGCAATCGTACACCACACCCGAAACATATACAGACCCGAGCCGCACTCTCGCTGCAGTCCATGCTTGTCCGTACCCTACCGGCTGGGTCTGTGCTGACGCTGTGTATCGACGATAACGTCTGAGCTGGTGTGGGGAAATGGGGGTACGTGTACGCGACGGTCGAGGCGACGGCGTGCATCGACTCTGCTATCGGCGTCACTACAGGATAAGGGTTGGCTCGGGGCACGGTGCGGTTGTGGGACCTCTTGCCAGCGGTGTGTCGGGCTTGACAGTGGGGATAAGAGACGTGCGCGGGTGGCACCTGCATGCAATTGCGTCAGTGGTTTCGGGAATTGGACGTTGGACTTGGAGATGAACTCACCGACGATGGACCACTTCTAGGACGCGATACGGCCACTGTGCACGACGGACAGACGTTCCATATGTTCCCTGGCTCCGTCGGACGACCGCATCGGGTGCATTCGCCTGCGGTGACGATAGCCTGAGGGCGAGAGATGCCCAACGACGACTGTGAGGGCACAACCACGTTCGGACCAACGTCTATCGAGCCAACACCAGCGGCAGCAGCGAGCATGGTCGTCGCAACGAGCAAAGCATCCGACAAAAAAAAAATTGGAATGATCAGGGAAGTCAGCCACACGATTGAACTTTGTGCTTGGATTGTATTAGGCCGCAAAAAAAATTTAGCTATCCTCCCGCTTCGACTTGTCATAGCATTCCAACGTCACGCTCGCAAGAAACCCTGGTATGCACTGCTCCTCCTCCACCCAGTAGTGCATCAGCTGCGGGAGATCCTGAGGCCCTCCTTCCCCTTGTGCGACCAGCTGCATTCGCGCACCATCGCCATCCGCGCTCGTTTTGCTCAGCGGCTGGAAGACAAACGACGCGGAGAGGTCGTATATCGATGTCACCCTCACTTGTCCGTTTGGGTAGAAGGCGAGCTTGAGCCCCATGATGGATGCGATCGCCTCTCGGAACTCGGCACTCTTGGCCGTGAAGACCTGGAGATTTGCACCCTTCAGTAGCTGCTAATGAGATGCGGTGAACTGTATACCTGTTGGAGCCGCAGCAGTCGCTTCTCCTTTTGCTTCACCACTTCCTCCAGTTCTTCGTTTTCCTTCTGAAGTACCTCCCAGCTCTCCCGTGGAACGAGTTCCTCCCCGCGTGATCCTGCCTGCGCTGCAACCGCCCCACTACTCTCAAGTTCTCTCAGTCGCCTGATGAGTGCTTCGTTCTCGTTCTTGAGACGATCCATGACCGATTGTCGCAGATCCCTCCATTGTTGAGCCGGGTTGTCACGGAGACACAGCACACGCATCCCCGGTGGCACATGGTTCCCTGCCCCAATCTTCCCTCGCAGCTCAAAGAGTGTCTGTGTTAATTCTTCTGCCCTGTCTTCTTGTACTTTGACCGTGCTGCGCGCTTCTTCAAGAGCTGCACGACACGCAGTCAGCATAAGTCTTTGATGACGTAAATGGGTGGTTACCTTTGGTGGCCTCCTTGGCTGCACCCTTGTGGTATTCTATCTGCTGCCTCAACTCTTTCCGGGAAAGCCTGGCGCCACCCGCGCCGTCCTCGCCGTCAAATGCATCCAGTGCATTTTGTAGTCGGGTATTAACAGCTTTGTACTCTGAGAGCGATTGTTCGAGGTTGCGAACGTGTTGTGAGAGACTGCTGTCTGAGGTCGGTACCTCACGAGAAGCTTGGTCCTCAGCCGTGAAACTTGCCTGGAGAACAATCAAGAATGACACTGAAATCCAAGTATCTGCACGCACCACGAGGGCTTGCAAGAATCCGACTTCTCGCTCGGCGAGCTGAGCTCGTTGTTCGCGTCGTACTACCTTGTCACTCAGCATTTGTACCTCACCCTGTAATGATTCCGTCGTCCTTCGAGCTTCTAGGAAGGATTCATTTACACGAGCGAGTTCGGCTTCGCGGCTCCTAAGGACGGCTATATTGGCGCCATGCTCTTCAAGCAGGCGCGCGTGCGTTAGCCTGAGCTCGGAGAGGCTCTGAACGACCGATAGAGAAGGCTCGGAAGGCATTCCAGCCTCGTGAGGCTTATTAGCCCTGCGTTGCTGTATTAGCAAGCAGTCGTCGGTGCAAGTATGACTACTCACCATTCCTGTCGTTCTTGCCTGGCCGCATCCACTTGCGCCTCCAGTGAAACAACCTTTTCTCTCAGCTCATCCACAACTAAGACTTTCCGCTCCAATGCCCGTTTCTCTTCACGGAGAACTTCAACATTCGCGTGCCTATCCTTGTATCTGCCCAGTTCCGCATTCAATTTTGCATTCGTTGTTTCTAGCGACCGAAGATACGAGGCCTGACGGTGAAGTTCGTCACGGATAACGCTCCAGCTCTCATCCTCATTGCGTCTTCTGAGCATCGGATCAGATGCAGCCTCGACTTCGTCCAATTTCTGTTGCAGAGCCCGGATTGTGGCATCCCGTTCCTCAGCGACCGCTCCGTACTCGACAAGTTCCCGCTCGAGTTCTGCATTTCTCCGCGTCAGAGTCGATGACCCAGCTTCATGGGCTGCAACGAGTTGGAAGTGGGAACGTTGGAGTGTGGAGTACGATTCTTCAAGGTCGATATTCTCGTTCCTGAGCATGGCAATGGTGTCACGGAGGGAACGCAAATCCGCCTCCGCATTTTTCTACGACACGGACGTGAGGGCAGAGACGATGCGCAGCACAGCTCAACGCGCACGCACCTTGTCCTCCGTGTTCGCTTTGCGCTCCTTTTCCTTTTCCTCGCGCTCTGCTTGCTCTCTTTCGGCCAAGAAACGCCTATCACCCTCCAACTGCTCAATGTATCCATCCTTTTGGCGAAGCTTGTTCTCGAGCTCGGTCTTGGCAGCCTGTGCAGAGAGGAGCTGGCGCTCCAGAGAGGCCTGGGTCATGTGAGAGTTGAATGCCTGTGAGCGTTGTTGGCGCTTCGCAGTCGAATGATGCGGGTCTGGAGGATGTTACGTTGTGTCAGACCATGGGACGCGCGGAAGGGACGAGGGAAGGCTTGCCGCGCTCTAGTTCAGCCATGAGCGAATCGCGTTTGGCACGCGCCGACGGGAGAGAACTTGCGGTGGTGTGTGTCCTCGGCCTCGACGACGCCCTCGACGACGACGGCGCACCTCCGTTCATTGTCGAGCACAGTGATGACGGTGGAAGGGCAAGAAATCAGCGACGGCGCGGACTCCAGTCCGACGACTTCCAAAACCGGACAAGCGCTGATACACGAGCCAACATCACTGCGCTTGTACAGCAACCTCGACTCCCTCAAAAAAGTCGTCTTCCAGCATGGCCATGGACGACAGCGACTACGAGGACGAGCTGGTCGACGAGTACCACGACGAACCCAACCGTACCTCGAGTGGCAAGCGCGCGAAACCCGACGGGTACCAGCTCACGAATGTCTTGCCGTTGCCCAGAGCGACCACTTACTCTACCCAAGCGCTTTATGGTGCGTCGCATTCGCACGAGTGACAAAACCTCCATTGTCGCTGACCTGTTGCATAGACCAGATTCACGCTGGAGATATTGACTTGGAACCCGAATACCAGCGAGGTACGCCATGCCACCACATTACCCACCTTCGCTGAGCGACGGCTCGGTCGTTTAGAGGTCGTATGGCCGGAGTCGAAGCAAATAGGTCTCATTGACTCGATCCTCCGCAACTTCTACGTTCCACCTATCATTTTTGGTATGCCGCCCGCTGCGGTCCCCATTCTTCTGTCTAATAATCATGGTCAGTGGCACACCAGCACGAGGATGGCTCGGAAACAAAGACATGTATAGATGGAAAACAGAGGCTGACTTCCCTTCATCGGTGTGTGATTCTCTGTCCTGAGTTTTGGCGAGGCGCTTATTTAAGCGCAGGTTCATGGATGGAATGGTTCGTCTCTTTACCCTGCTTGCTCGTGTTCATATCTGATTCACGTCAATTTATACAGATACCCCGTAAGTAACCCTTATACCTTTGGTTCATGTTTTCTCATTCAAGCCACCCCATTCTAGATCGAGATCCGTAAATCTGTCGAACTCCATATGGAAACCCCCCTACTGACGCGAACGATACAGGCTCACTAATGTCAAACACTGGTACAAATACGATCCGACTACGCAGGGCGGGCGAGGGCAGCCACTACCCGAGAGATACCGGCGACTGTTTGCAAACAAGCAAGTTGTTTGCATCGAGTACCAAGATCTCCCTGACTCGGATGAGCGAGAAATCTTTCAGGTATGAATCTGATTGTTGCCTCGATTACGCATGGTACTGACCTATGACACAGAGAGTGCAACTCGGAATGGCGCTTACCCCTGCGGGTATGTGCGACTTTGCAGTGTTGGGCTTTGCTTGACTCGTATATTTTAGAGAAACTTCAGGTACTCAACACCCCAATGTCTGCATTCGTACGCAAGTTACAATCAGAATACCTCAAGCAAGGGAGCCCTCTCGATGCTGAAGGTTTTGAATGGGACCGTTCACGTGGGGGCGATTTTCGTTGTATCGCTCTAGCACTTTATGTCATCGCCAAGTATCCCTTGAGCTCCTCGATAGGTACTATCACCCAGCTCGAAAAATGGCTTCACAACCCCACCACCAAGCTTGCCACCCGTGGCAAAGGGAAAAAGAAAGCGGCGGACGATGATGGCGAAGACCTAGCAAATGACGAGGCATTTCTTGAACGGATCCATGCCACCTTCCGAACCTTTTCAAACCTCGTCGGCGATGCCTCCCTTCTCCCCCACTTCCTCAAGCCAGACTGGCGCGTCTCGCCGATCGAGTTTGTGATGATGTGTCTTTTGGTCTCGGTCAAAAAGGACACCCTGGCGTTGCAGGAGTTGGCAGTAAGGGTTGGGGAGATGCGAACCAGGGTACGGCAGGAACACATGGATATTCGGATGAACGCCCGCGTGGCCAAGACGATGCTTGATTATATCAAGGAATGTCCCGATTCTCTCCCGGAACCTGCGCCAGCTGGTCTCAAAAGGAAGAGAGAAGAAGAAGAAATTGTACTGTCGGGAAGGAAAGAAAAGGGGCGCAGGGAGGATGAGGGTAGTTCGGCTCCTGTGCCGTCCCAGGCATCGTCCTTTCCCCCACCACCGAGACCGGACCGACTATTGGCGCTACGAGAGGTGAGGAAGGCGATTGCGCCGCCTCGTGTAACTCCACCCAAGCTGTCTACGCAAAGTTCGCCGCGGTGACTGCGAGCGGATGCTTGACTAATCTATCTGGATTATGATGTGGTATGTTTTGCCTAGTATACGATTCATCCCCCCCTCCTACTCGTTCTCGGATTTCTGAGCCTCCCCTTTCGAATGTACTCCATTTTGTCTAATACTAGTAGTTGTAGCGGCTGACGTTGCCATGTATGCAGAGATAGAGGGTGCCTGCCAGATCATTAGGTTACAACTTTTTCACCGCTGACACCGTACGTATTCTGGTCGCTGCGCGGTGATACGAGGTGAGGTAGTGCCTCAGTGGCGTTTAATTATTAACTCGTCCGAGTCCGACAAAGCGCAACCTACCCCGGGGGGCGTCCGAAGTGGGATGAGTCAGACCTGCCTAGTACTACCACCCACGATGATCTAGCACTCGTCCGTGAGCCTGACGGTAAGCTGCAGTCCTGGTAGGCTGCTAACCAACGACCAAGACCAATCCACAGATAACAGGTGAAGTTTTGGCAATTGATTAGTGCCACATGGGCTCAAGTGATTGTGGACGGGCCACGGTCGCTGATAAGTGTGGTTGGCTGATCCGCGTGCAGTAGTATTCGGTTTCTCCGAGCTGAACGGTACTCTGCTGAGTATAAACATCGAGGATATTAACCGAAACGAGTCGACAGGTCCAACAACCTCGGATATCGCAACTCCCAGTACAGACTGGCAGCATGATCACGTTGCCTTGAAACACGACTAGGCCTAGCACTGCTTTGTCGACAATCTATTTCAATAACCATTCCTACCTGACCTGCCATGTGATCTAGGGCAATGCTCGTGCAGAATCTTGCGAGATACGTGTTTGCCGAGCTTCCCCTCATGCGTCGCGCTTCTGTCATTTTGACACGAACATACTGATCCCTGTTTCAGCATGCTGTCCCGCGCGCTCCGCTGGCTTATCGACGTATGGATACCGCTGCAGGTTGGCACCGGGTATTCTTGCGGACACCCTCAAAGCCTTGTTTTTATAATCGGGTTCCAAGTCACTTTCCCCCCTTCCAATTCCGGTCCTAGCCTTTGCTTTCAGTGCTGAGATCATGGCGAACGACCTTGAGCGCAGCCAGCACACTCCGAGTATTGAAAAAGATAGTCCGAAAGAGGATGGTACGTTGAACCCAGCAGCTCTTGCAACTTGCAGGTACTGAAGAAGAGTGTTTCACAGTTGTACTCGCGCACATCACCGAATTCGACGACCCCAACATTGATCAGGAAAATGCCATTATCGGAATACTAGGTAAGCGTAGTTATGAATCGACACGGTTCGCGAGTGATTGAATGCGCTGGCAGAGGATGATTCCCCGTATCCCGAGGTGCGGTCGGCTGTGGCTAACACGGACGACCCGAGCATTCCGTCGTCTACTCTCCGCGTTTGGGTCTTGGGTATGTGTGCACCACAAATCAAGGGTACTGGTACTAACGGTATTGACCAAGGCCTTATTTTTGCTGTTTTACTTGCTGGATTGAACCAGTTCTTTTTCTTCCGTTACCCATCAGTTAGTATATCAGGTTATGTGGCCGTATTAATATCATTGCCAGTAGGTCGCGCATGGGCCGCTGTACGTTTTCATGCTGTCTACGCGAATTTTGGCTGATTCGGAGGGCAAACAGTTGGTCCCTAATTGGCGCATCTTTGGTGTTTCTCTTAACCCTGGTCCGTTCACGATAAAGGAGCATGTGCTCTTGACAATCATGGCTACCGTTGGTTCAGGCTGTACGTCCGTTGTATCATTTCCTTTGGAAATTTCTGATCAATCCTATGGACAGCGGCGTATGCGGTATGTTTCGGTCGTCAATCACAATTATCGCATCCTATTGACGTGTTTTATCCGTTCAGACGGACATCGTCGCTGTCCAGCGGGTATACTATCACCAGACGTACAGCTTTTCTTGTAAGTACCTTTTGTTCAACAGATGGCTGCACGGAGTGCTCACTATCCCAAATGCATGGATTATCTTATCTTGTGCATACTCTCCCATGGTGGTTCTTGTCGACCTTATCATCGGACCCCACCCATGCGCCTAACCCATAATCTCAACACACTACAGACCAATGGATGTTGGTAATGTCCACGCAACTGCTCGGCTTTTCCATAGGTGGTATCTTGCGGCGGTTCCTCGTCCAGCCTCCCTCTATGAGTGCGCATATTGCTTCTTTGGGGGAACATCTCACAGATGCACCTTGTTTTCCCAGTCTGGCCAGCTAACCTCGTGACCTGCGCCCTATTCAATACTCTTCATTCGCAATCTTATATCGGTATGGGCACCCGAGGAGGGATCTCACGTGAACGCTTCTTCCTGTACGCATGGATAGCTGGAATGTGCTGGTACTTTGTTCCCGGGTATCTTTTCCAAGCACTCTCCTACTTCTCCTGGGTATGCTGGATTGCGCCAAACAATATTGTCGTGAACCAGTTGTTTGGAGATGTACATGGCTTGGGAATGAGTTTGATCACGTTTGATTGGGCACAGATATCGTATATTGGTGAGCGGGTTGTCGTGGAATGGGATCGGTTTGCTGATGGATATATTGATCGAGCTTAGGTAGCCCCCTTGCCACCCCTTTCTGGGCCGAGGCAAACATTGCCGCTGGCTTCGTGTTCGTCATTTGTGCGTCTCTCATTTTACTCTCTCCTTGGAGTTGTTGCTCATGTGACTTCAGGGTTCCTCACCCCTATACTCTACTACACCAACACCTGGTACAGCCAGTATTTGCCGTACGTACAAAATATCTTGACCTGTAGTAGCGCTGAAGAGAACCGTTGACAGTATGTCGTCACGTGGATCCTACGACAACACGGGTAGTACCTACAATGTCAGCCAGATTATCAACTCTGACGCGTCGTTCAACTTGACTGCGTACGAGCAGTACAGCCCCCTTTTCCTTTCGTGCGTCGCTTCATGCTTATCTCAAACACGGTGCTCATAATGGTGTAGGATGACCTTTGCCATATCTTATGGACTGTCATTCGCTTCTATCACCGCGACGTTGTCACACTCCCTTCTCTTTTTCCGCAAACAGATCGTGGCACAGAGCAGGCGCTCGCTGCGTGAGCAGCCCGATATCCACGCACGTTTAATGACCAGGTATAAAGAAGTCCCCGAATGGTGGTATGCCATCATCTTTGGTGCGTTCGTATCCCGTAACGGACTGGACACGTTCAACCTAAACGTGTTTTATTTTTTACAGCGTCGATGGTCGTGTTTGGTATCGTCTTAATCGAAGTGTGGCATACTGAATTCCCAGTATGGGCCTTCTTCCTTTCGTTGGCGATTGGTGCGTTCTCTTGGGGGTGTCGAGAATTTGTGCTAATGACGCTCATCCACAGCATTTTTCTACGTTATACCCATCGGCATGATTCAGGCTATTACCAATCAACAGATCGGTCTCAAGTGCGTTTGTTAGAATTCTTGATTGACCCTGTCCTCTCACGGTTCGTAGTGTGATTACGGAGTTGGTTGTTGGATACGCACTTCCTGGTCGACCAATTGCTATGATGATGTTCAAGACATGGGGATACATCACGATGGCTCAGGGTACGTGTTGTTGGCGAAGACGAGTTATTGTAATTTTGTCTAACGTCGGCTAGCACTCGCATTTGCCTCTGATTTCAAGCTGGGTCACTACATGAAAGTTCCTCCCCGTTCAATGTTCTGGGGTATGTCCCATCGATCACCCTCTGGGAGGCTCGAGATTAGATTGCTGAGTCATTTGTATCCAGCCCAGGTTGTCGCTACCATAGTCGCCGGGACGGTCCAGCTTGGCGTGCAAGCTTGGATGTTCAGCAATATTCCCGAAATCTGCACCCCGAAACAAAAAGACGGATTCATCTGCCCGAGCACGGAGGTGTTTGGTACTGCGAGCATTGTCTGGGGTGTTATTGGTCCTATGAGAATGTTCTCCCCTGGCCAGATTTACGGCGGTGTGTAGTTTGGTATCGAGCAGGAGACACGGTGCAGGCTGACACGATCCGGGGCAGCGCTTACATATTGGTTCCTCGTCGGCGCGATTTGCCCGGCGGTTGCATACGTGATCCACCTCAAGTGGCCTCATAGTTTTATTCGATATGTCAAGTGGGTCTCTTTTGCCTTGCTCGACTTGCCTTGCACTAACCCTGAAAATCTACTAGCTTCCCGGTCATCTTCAGTGGTTTGGGAGCAATTCCTCCCGCGACTGCGATGAACTATGTCCCGTGGACGATCGTTGGTTTCATCTTCAATTACTACATCCGGAGGAAATACTTTTCATGGTGGATCAAGTACAACTGTATGTATTTTCCCACCAGATGCAGGACAACTAACCGTCATGTTGACCCTGCAATTTCCGTGTTACAGATGTTCTGTCCGCTGCCATGGACTCTGGCGTGGCGTTTTCGGTCATTCTCATCTTTTTCATGCTTCAGTATCCGAAGAATGGGACGATCGGGTTGACCACCATACAATCATGGTGGGGTAATACCGTGTTTGCGACCACGGCTGATGGCCTGGGGCTGCCCTACAAGGAAGTCCCTGCAAGCGGCACCTTTGGGTAGGTTTTGGTTGACTGATTTGTGCCGTGGTTACTAAATCGGTGGTTACCAATCCAGGCCAACCAAGTGGTAGAGATGTAAGAAACTAATGTTAGTTGTGTATGTATGGAGGACGTTTGGTATCTACTATTACCAGGATAGATCTTTGAGGTTTATCGGGAGACTGTGGGATGTGTGCTGAGTCAAGCAGCTCCGTAGGAGACATCGACTTCCCACAGCGCCGTCGTCTTCGACCACGACCAAGACGACAGCGATGTCGTCGCTAGTGACTCCATTGCTGGCATTGCCCTCGGAGCTGATCGAGGCAATATTGATATGTTCTAACTCTCCCCGCACGGTCGCTGCCATCGCGCAGACGTGCCGGACGTTCCACACCCTCGTGTACGGCTCACCGGACTCGCATCTCTGGCGCGAGCTCTTCCTCGCTATCTGGGATGATCCTCGCCCTGCCCTTGATCACCGCGCACTTGTGGACCCTCGCATCCATCCCGCCACCTGGGACTGGGGCACGGAATACCGCAGACGGGTATCTGCAGACAGATGGCTCAAGGCATGGCGCCGCAACATCTATCTCGCTGACGACTCCGAGATACCAAAGGACAACATACTGGCAGAGTGGCGTACGGCCACCCTGTCGGCGCTCTCGGCTGTACTAGACACACTGTTGACTCTCCAACCCTTTCCGGCGACGCCGCCAATTGCACTCAAGGTACTCACACCTATCAAGGTCTCCCCGTACCCCACCGGGAACATCGGGTCCGGGGTGGGTGATAGGCGGGAACGCATGACGAACGCACCCCCGATGCCGCCCCTCCTCATCGTGACCGCGAGCGGTATCTCTGCCTTTGAGGAGTCCCGTAGTGCCGTGCGTCTCGGACGAATGATTTACGGCCCGCATGCGTCTCGTGCGCTGGGCGGGGGTCCGGGGGAGACGGCGGAACTGCCGCCGATTCCAACACCATCGCTCCCTCCGCAGCTCGTGCGCACGCTCCTCGCTTCACACGCCATCGACGTGCGGGGATTGCCGGCGTATGCGCCGTGTTTGTCTGCGGCTCGGGGAGGTGACCCGCTCGGAGACGTTTTTCATCGGATCATTTGTATCACTGGCTTTGTGCCAATACCACCGCCTCTTACTTCTACTTCGACATGTGCACTTCAAACTGCGTCCGAGTCCGTTTCCGATCTTGCCGCTTCCGCGGACATGGAGGGGCTGAAAGATGGGCATGATGCCGAGGAAGATTCAGAGCTAGGGACAGAGGAAGAGGAGGATGAAGAGAACGATCACCGGAAGCTGGGCGGGCAGTCCAGACGTCGGACTCCGAAGTCATTTCCTACCCCTTCGCAGCAATACGCAGATGCACGCGTTCTTGCAAGGAGGAGGGTCTATGACATGCAATATCTCCGTGATGATCGGTTGTGGGGGCCTTACCAGATTGTGACCAGGGTTCCTATCAGGGTACCTCCGAGTCATGGAGTGAGTAAACCTGGTGACGGCAAGGCTCAGGAGGGTGGGGAGGATGCGAGCGCGAGTGGTGCTCAGGCTGTGTCTGGACGCGGTCGCATCGGCACTCTTGCATGGTCTATGGGTGCGAAGATCGACCCCGATGAGTTCGACTCGGATTCAACACCAGACGATAGCGAAGACGAAGATTGGCACGACCCGGCGGACCACGGACAAACCTCCTTTGGGAGCGGGGACCGAGAGCCCGAGCAAGCCGTTGGTACCAAGGACGCTGATATCGAGATGGACACAGAACCGACAGAACCTGAACATCCACTTATCTCCATCATCCTTGCCTCCCCTGTCACTGCTGACGTTGAATCCACCTCCGATCCTACCTCGACGTCCTCACGCCGTAGGACTCGCCGCTCTAATCCCCGTCTACGACCAGTATCTCCGCGCGAGATCAAACCTCATCATCTCAGGCCTGATTATACGTTCCTCGCCAGCGCACGCATTGTCGTGGAAGCGAATCTGAAGGAATTATTTGGAAAAGGTATCAGCGACGATGTACCGCAGCCCGCGTCTGAAGTCAGGGCTGGAGTGGTAGGTATGTTTTGGGAAGACGAAGACGAGATTTTGCGGACGCGGGCGGAATCCCCTGAATTAGGTGCGCTGACCACCCTTTCTATCTCGTGACCTTTGAGTGCCAAAACGATGTTCGTACACCTGCTTCTACAGCTTCCTCCTTTCCCCCTGTTTCGTCGTCAGCTATTTCGGCGCCGAGCGGTATTTCTGCGGCCGGCACTGATGGCAGCGCTTTGGAGCTGGCGGACATACTCTCTCAGTTCCAAAATATCGAGGTCGCGAGGTTAGGTAGCGCGTGTGGATACTGGAGCGGGTGGATAGAGGGACAGCAGACTGCACAGAGAGGCATGGCTAACTGCGCAGACGTGGGTTCGTCATCGGTGGAAGGCGATATCGAAGCAAGGAAGACGAGGGTTGTGAAACAACCTCATCAACTTGAGAAGCCAGTTACCTCCACGACAGAGTACAAAGGGAAGGGCAAGGGGAAAGATAGCGATGGATCTGCTTCCGTACCTGCACTTCGCGCTGGAGATTGGAGGTTCGGCTCCGAGGGCGAAGTATGTGAAGGGTGGGATTGGGCAGGGGTTGCTGGAATCTGGAAGTGAGTCGCGCCAACGTTTTTTCATTGTGGAGGAGGAGAAGTGATGGTGCCAAGCGGAACACGAATTGCTTTGTGCTTGCCTTTGGACTCCTCCCCCATATTGCATCTGAAGCATGCACTTCACTGTTTACGCTGCTTCTCGTGCCGGCTTGGTGCCCTGACACCATGCCACGCATCTATACTCCATACTGGTTTCTATCGATTGGCGACGACGAACTGACAATGACCCGGTTCGTAGACGTTGCGTGTGTTGGATGTATTACCGAGAATTACTATGTGAGTGTTGCCTCCTCAACATCACTTGTTTTCTTTCCGCCGGCTACTTGTTGTATGACGAAGCACTAATGCATTTCCGTCGTTTATCATAAATAGTCTTCAACGTGTGTGCCAGCTCTTCTGCAGTCAGCCATTCCTGACCGCATGTCGTACAGCTCGATTGTGCTAAATTCCTAACTCTTGGTACACAAGAAGCGTGTCGTATTATCCCCATGGAACTTCGGATCACCGGGTATACACGCGCGGGGCTGATGCCAGTTTATGACACCGACGATCGTGACAACATCAACGTACTCTCCCCTGATAATAGACGGCACAAGGGTTACTTCCGTCCTCCGCCCATAATCCATTTTTCTGGTGCTGCCATCGGCTCCGATCGTGGTATGGAGGACGGGCGGAAAGTCAAGGGAATCGTGCAGCTCATTGGAGGTGGCGAGGTGAGATGGCAGATGGTCAGTCGCACCTTTTTTCATACTTGTTCAATCCTCGTCAATGGTTTGTTTTTGACACTTTAGGACACATATACACAGGAGTCAAGCTTGTTGGATTCGTCGACGCCGGAATGGTCGAGCGAGGCAGTTCAGGTCGGTGGGATCGGGAGTGCGGTTGGGGTCCTCGGGATGTGGACAGGAGCAGAACATGAAAGAGCGGATCCACTTGGTAAGTGATTCCGAATGTGATGTAGTTCCTGAGAGATGCTCAGTTTGGCGTGAATCAAGGTCCCTTCTGGGCATGGAAGGTTGTGTGATTCGATTTGCAGGAAGAGATCTGGGGGGTATTGATCGATGCTGGTAACCCAAGAAAACGCTCAGGACGCATGAATGTCGAACTGTACATTAATGAATTATCATCATGGCGCATGAAACGCCCATATTATGAGTAGACCTGCGGTACCGAAGCTTGAAGTTAGGTGCATCAAGTACTCTTGACGGAGTTCAACGTTATTCAACATTGAAGTGTGTGACTGCCCGCTACCTTTCAAGCTCATCTACACTGTTAGGCCACTCAGTCGATCACCATCAAAGTGATGAAAGTTGGTGTATGTACAGGAGCGAGTGCTAGAGGTCTGTTGAAAATAAATTTGAATAGCGCACGTCACGTCAAAGAACCTGTACTCTGGAGGGGTAAGCGTGCTCTACACTTTCTCTACAACCTTTTGTGCAATGGTGATCGCATGCTGCAGAATCAAGGACCATGGGGACCATGCTTTCAAGTCGGTCCACGTGGCGATCATGAACGGTCACGATCTCAACTTGTATCTGTACGAGTTCGGGTTAAAAGGATTGACCTGCACAAGTACTAAAACTATACCTGTGTGCGACTCCTTGCCATGGTTTCTCCACCAGTCTCTCGTCCGAAAAGAGCATTATCCCTGAATGTTGAAGTGGGCTTCCACCCTCCACGGGCATTCAATATGGAAAGGAGTGAATTTGAATATAACCCTGACAGAGCAAACTTGCATATGTAATTCCTGAAGGAACAAAAAAGAGTCAGGTACTGCATCCTTGGCCCTTCACTGACTGCCGGTGCTCACACTGTCGTATGCTAGACGCCAAAGAGTTCAGATGTGCACCATGATGAGAAGGCTTTACTTACAGCCACTATCACGGGTAACATCACGTCGACCAGGGCAGACACAGTTGTGATCAAACCAGTGTGCATAGTCACTGTTTTGATTGAGATCATCCGTCTCTCATACGACGAGGAACAAACTCACCCAGGATAATCTTGTCAATGAGATCATCTGTCGCTGCCAACCTCGTGCGTCGGCGCAACTAGCTGAGATTGAGTTACTAGACCAATGGAATCGCTGATATTACACACCAACTTATACGCCAACGACGCTGTGATAACGACGTTTGCAGCGGCCGAGGATGCAAGCCACGTAGTCATGGCACCTAAAAACTTTGGGAACAATGGATATTCGTTGGAGCGAGCAACCGAAACCGAGGTTGCGACGCCACCAACTGTGATGAAGCAATTACAACAGCTTTGTGTGAAATATAGAATCCATCTTACCGAACGAGGCAATGGCAAAGAGACTGATGATAGCCGGCAAGACTATCGATTTACTCGTAATCTTGACACGCCACGCGATGAAGAGCTGCACGGGCGTAGAGACCATCACCTATAGATGAGAATATGAGCATCAAAGTAACGACATTGATTCTTCTAGGCGTACTGTCAATGCGGGATCTTGGAGTGACCATTCAATGGACGCTGTCCTGTAGCATTTAGGTTCGAGATTGCTTACCTGCCACCAGCACTAGAACTCCACATAAGCCCGAATGAGTTTCAATAGTGAATCTGACTCTTACTGATGGGTCTAATATTAAACACCTGGGGGCCACCTGCATGCCAGTGATCCGGCTTTGAGTAACTTCCATGGATACCATAGGTGGGAGTAGAGTCACCATAATTGAGAATGAGAGGTTCAAACACCACGCCGGTGTCGCATGTCGTATTCAGTGTCTCACAGAACAGCAGGTAGAGAACCTTGCGCAATCGAAACTCGTACTGATGCACAGTGAGACTGAGTGGTATGGCTCACAAATATCTTGATCCACCGCGCATCCCTACGGTTTCTTAACTTCTCAGTCCTGTGTCTCGGGAGGATTTATAGACGGATTCATACCCCTTGTACGTCTGAAAATATACATAAGTCTGTCGAGCATTCAGTAAATCCCTTTGTGCTGTAATGGATTTCGTGCCTGTATCACCACAATCTACATTTTCTTGCTTTAGGCTTATGTTCAGAAACGAGGGTGAGGTCCAGCATGCTTACACCGTACAGGATACAATTCAAAAATACTCCAAGAAGGATTGGTCCGAAGCTAGGATGAAAGGGCTGAGAAACGATTCCTAGTACAATGACATCGTGACTCACAGGGAATCAGCACCGCCAGCCATATCCGACAAGGGAATTGTCTCGAGGGAGAAGTACGCGGATTATCGAGCTCGCTATGTACGATTATTATACATGTCAAAGAGATTCACACGTCAAATGTTTCAACGATCTTGGTTCAAATTTGAGGGGCTAAAGATGGATCGTGCTACCGCGTGTTATCATCTCCCGGCGGGTGCCAAGGGATGAGGAGCCCTGTGATCCAGCTTATCAATATCACGGAGTTGGACGGAGTGTATGTAGTACATCTTACCAGTCTACATACTTACCAATCCAATCCATGCTTGACAGTCTCCTGAATACCGACACCCTGCCAAGGTACCGAGCCTGGATCTGTCAAGGTGATCGAGAAGCCTGCGGCTCTGCGATAGAAGTTAGTGCTAGTACAAGTGCTGCTCCTCCATCCTCTTCGTTATCCTTCTGGTAGTCATCGGGTCCGGAATCTTCGTTCGGCTGTGAAGAATAGGGTCGAGCCATGATGAGATGCGTATCCATTGTTTTTCCAATGCGTCGTTCAAAAACCTCGCGCCTCGACGACAGCGGAGATCGAACACGAAATTTAAATTGGTCCCGCCCCAAGTCTGTTGCCGACTCGGACCTGAATGTTTGAAGCATCAGTGAAAGACCAGTCCGGAAGTGAGCGTTCAAGTCAAGATCGGGATTATAACTCCTTATTCGCTTTTACCAGGAACCACTTGAAGGAAGTACTCGACAGCAGTCAGCAGCAAGTCTAGGTGGCACTGCCTCAGTCGTACCCGCCGAGGTTCCTGTTTGATGTGGACGTGAAGTCAATCCGACACCATTACTAAGGGACATTATCTAGTAAGTTCTTAGCATGTAGTCAATTGCGATTTTGACCTTGACTTTATTCGACGCTCAACTTGAAGGGTTGTACATGTTACATTGCGAGGATGATTTTATTTGAAGTCCAGGTTGTCGTCCGAACGAGTCGGAGGCCCGAACTGACCGTCACTACCGAAATGATGCCAGTGCATCGATTGACTTTCGAAACACTCTCGACCCTGTCAAAGTCCGGATCCAGTTTGAGGCGAGGTTGATGGTGACCCACCGAACTCTCCTCGAATTTGAATTAGGTACCGAACCTAAGTCAAGGGTCAATGATACGTGGATTTGTAGTGCCAGTGCTTGCTCCTCTGGCAACGTATAAGTACCACTATGCGTGCCTCGATATCCGTGCACTCTCTTTGACAAAGTTCCCTTGTCGGCATGGCTGGGGGTGTCGAGCTACTGTGAGTTGCAGTCTCGTCGTTCTTTGTGCAGTTTCTCATTCCTTTCGGTTTAGATTCGGACCAATGCTTATCGGCGTCTTCTTGAATTGTATTCTATACGGTGTAAGTATACATGGTTCTACGATCGTTCTTGGTCGTAAAGCTGAAATGAATGAATGCAGACGGTGATAGTGCAGGCATGTTCGTCTATTAAAAGTGGGCGATCAATTAACTCAATGCATGTCGTTCCCCCCAGACTTTGATGTACTTCCAGACGTACAAGGGGTAAGAATCTGCCAAACCCTTCCAGCCTTCCACACTGATAACTTGGAAAAACCATAGGGATCCACGGTGGTTCAAGATGTTTGTATGTTATTTCACTCGGTCTCACTGGGCGTGAAACTTGAACTGAATTCCACCGGAAACAGGTATTCTATCTGCTGCTCTGCGAGACGTTGAACACCATATGCAATATCGCCATGATGTATGAGCCCCTCATCATCCGTTACGGTACTTTTATTTCCCAATGATCCCCCCTGGACGATTCTGAAGTGGAGTCATGCAGGTACTCAGCGGGCGGTTACAGTTGCACCCATAAGTAAGAATCAGCCCCACTGTTGTAAATCGTTTGAGCTCACTTGATATTCCAGTGCTATCAGCAGGTACGTAACCCTGGATTTGTGTATAATCGGTCAGCGCTTATTGACCGGGTGTCCAAGACCCCGTGTTGACAGTGGGTCTAGAGGAATGCCTCGAATACATTCTAAACTAACATACTCGTCAATAGGTAATGATCTCCTTGCCAGTCCAGCTCTTCATTGCGTGGCGCGTCAGAATCGTGAGTAGGTCCATGATCGTGCCTGCTATCATTGGTTTCTTCGCCATCGTTGGGTTCCGTGAGTTGAATCGCACGTGTCGTATACGGCTAATGTTGTTATTTCGGCTCAATCACAGTTGGCGGCATTGCAACCGCGGTCGCAGTTGCTTTCATCAATGAGTACGCTCAGTTCGCAAGATTTCATCCTGCTCCGATTACTTGGCTAGCGGCCTCGAGCGCTGCAGATATCATCATTACAGCATCACTAGTGTACAACTTGGTAAGCATATAGGCTGTGTTATCGGCGTAGTCCTCACTGTTGGATAGTCCAGTCAACGCACGGGGTTTGCTGTGACAGATGATCTTATCAACAAGATTATCCGAAGTGAGTTACAATGTTCTTTGTGTAAGATTTGAACCAAGGATTTGTCCAGTGGCTGTGCAGACCGGGTTAATCACCGCTGTGTCTGCCTCGCTTGACATATTGTTATTCGTGATATTCAAAGTGAGTGAGGCGTTCCTCGGATCAGGGCCCCCACTCATCTAAGTTTCTCCTACTAGGGTGTGACATTGTAAGCGCTTGGCGTTGTGACCGAAGGCGCAATCCCTGATCATGTCCCATGTCCTCTCGTTTTTTAGGAATTTCATCTGGGACCTGGCCCTGTCAAAACTGTATTCAAATTCACTCCTTTCCACATTGAATGCCCGCGGAGGGTGGAGGGCTACCTCATCTGTCCGCGACAATATTCTGTTCGGAAATGAGGTCGATGGAGAGACCACAACAAGGAGTCGCACACAGGTACGATTCTGCCTTTCTTTATGGCACATGTTTCTGAAGCTGGCACAGATCGAGATCATGACAGTCGATCGTACTGGACGGCCGTCAAGCATGGTTCCGATGAGGGTCTTCGATTCAGGAGCTGGTTCCCATGACGATCCAGCATTCATGGATGCCCCAAAATTCAAAGACGATATTTCATCTAGGGAACGCTTCAATTACTAGGACTCGTAGGACTTGTGCGCACTGTCTGGCGTCCATTTCCACTGGGTTAACGGTCAACCACATTCGTTTGTACAACATACCTTGCTTGTATTGCCCTCGTGTGTACACTGTATAACCTCACCACGCCAAAAGAGGCGTAAGATTGCGCTACCTGGACCTCGACAACGTCAGTGACGTCTACGTGTGACATACCAGCGGGATTGCAAGATCATGATATATCCAAGTCGTCCGTGTCATCGAGTGTCTGTCACTGATGGCATACTTGGGAACGACAAGTCTCCATCCCGACTTCCCTCACGCTACGCTGTACTTCAACACACTTCCAACCACTTCCCATCCACTAAATGAAACACCCTCCCAAGTATATCGACACACGTGAGGCGGGAGGCAGGGCCTAACGCGTCACGAAGAATATATCGACACTCCACGGATGACATCTCCGGGCCGAATGTGACCGAGTGGTCTTTGAGCGTGAATGCGCGTAAATATGCGAAACGACCAACGATATTCAAGAGTGAGGCAAGTACCTATCGGAGCAAGTCAAGCGACCGCGAGCAAAGCACTCGGCAAGCATGTCCGACTTACGACGGCTGCAGGCGCATCCGAGCTACGAATGAGCTCCACAAACGAGCGAAGGGGAGTGTATTCCGGCCCCAGATCATCATCAAACGTGATACTGAGCACCTCGAGAGTCTGAGGTGCGCGCGCGAGGATGACATGCAGCCGCTCCAGGTCCCAGTCGCGGGTCAAGAAAAAGATGCGCTGGGAACAAAGGTGGAGCTCTGTGAGTGCGGACTGACCGAGCCAATCGATTTGCTGTGCGAACGTCATATCCACGACGAGCGCGCGCAAGTACCGAGGATGGATAGACACGATGGCGTGGCAATTCCCAGTGCAACGCGTCATTTGAAGATGCGACACCTGGACCCTCTTGTCGTCGTCCTCTGATACGTGGGTATGTGCACTCGCCTGCACAAAGTCGCAGGCGTCGAACACGAGTTTTTCGAGCGACGCGCCTCGCGTTGCAATCGCATTCACGTGTCGTGCGTCCACAAAGCTGTTGGAAAACGTGAGCGTGCGGAGGTGCTTCATGTGTATTACGGCGTCGATGAACCTGCTGGCGAAAAGTCGGACTGCCCACGAGCCCGTGCCGTCGAGTTTCCAGTTGACAAAGGAGCATACGCGCACCGTCTTGGCGATGGCGAGTGCGAGGGATTGTTTGGCAGCGAGTTGCGTGCACAACGTACTCTCGCGCGATGTCTTGTGTGTAGCGTCATGGAAAACAGAGCCAGAAAATTCGACGTATTCGAATATGCGAGCAAGGCAGTGATTGGCAAAGAATCTACAAACATAGCAAAGTTTGGTGAATATGGTGAGTTCTTCACGCGCCAGAGGGCCAGCGGGTGGGGCAATGTATTCAAATATGTGGAGATATATTTCGTTTGGTATGAGGGGCAGGGTGTCATCTGCCCTCTTTCGTTCCGGAGCTGTTGAAAAGTTTACACGGTGAAGTAGAAATATGGTCACGAACTCACTTGACCAGTTGAATAGTGACATGCCTATCGCGTCATGGAGTGGGAGTGACTCGAGTTGTGATTACGTAACAACGTCAAGATTGAAGTTCTCCCACGGTACCTTCTAGTAGTCTGGACCTGTTAATATTATCGTGGCTAGTAACCGTAACTTCCGTACTCTACCGTAGTCGGTAACTGGATATGAGTACATACTCCTATGGCAACAGAGCGTCTGTGTCAACACCCTGAAACTTGAAGCTTGAAACTTGTCGCGACAGTACTGCCCGCGTGCAATGCTGAGATACCACCTCGGTGACCTCGAGTCGGTGTCAAAAAATTCTATCTGATACACTCGCTCGCTCGCTCAAAGATATCGGCCAGTCGCCACGCTGTGCACGCCGAGGCTGGTGTCCATTATACGACTTCAGTACATGGTATTTATTGCGCGGTCTCTACATCCCTGGGCCCGATCACCACCAGAAAATCGTACATACATACACGTAGGATAGTGGAACGAACGACATTAAAAGGACGGGTCGACCGTCGACGACCGGTGATGCCAGACAGAACGAGCAAAGGCCGATATGGTATAGCTCCACCAAGAAAAACAACCATGGAGAAAAGACAGGGAGGGCTTGGGAGATTGAGGGGAAGTAAAGAGAGGACTGAGCTGGGAAACCGCATGCGAGGCGCACCCGCTCCGAGTCATGACTCCTCTTCATTGTCCAGATCCTGCGACTCGCCGCTCTGTCCGCTCCCAGTACGCTCTCGTCGCAACACCGGCAACTCGGTCTGTTCCATGTCGTCCGCGAACTCTTCCTCGTCTTTGAAGCGTACTTTTTTGTGAGATGTGTCGCTCGACAGGCGACGCAGGTTGAAGATGAAACGGGACAGCGTGATGTTGGAGATGCTCCAGATGAAGCTGCGTCAATGACGGTTAGTGACACACCAAGCACGCATAGGGGGGCACCCACAATACACCCAAGAATGTCAGCGAAGCCTATGATATCAAAACTGGTCTACCAAATATCGCACGAAAGCTCTTGACTACTCACCGGCGCAACAGTGCATAACAACAGATTGAAGAGACGTAGCGCTACAAAAACAGCCACGTCAGAATGAAACAGATCAGAGAGCGACCAACCGGGATGTTACCAAACAAGCACTAGCACATGTCTCAGTTTGTTCGGAGCGTCGCGATGAGAAAAGGACCCACGAAAAAGTACAAGCTCCCATCCCGATACATGATCTTGGTCACTCGTACGTTCCGTGATCGTGGTTGATCGAGTGCATTCCACACCGCCGTCAGGAAAACCACGAGCTCGAATACAATCTGGGCATGGTGTGAGCATATGTCGTTATCCAAAAACACGCGATGACCGTCGCGTACACCAGGGGTCCACAGCATCACAAACTTGGGCCTGTGTCTAGGTATGCAGATGCGCAAAATTGGGTTAAAGAACATCGTTGCTAGACCAAACGTAAGATGAGCAACGCGCCGTGATCCCAGACAGAACCGCAAACACACGCACGAAGCATATCATATATGACAAAGCCCACGCAGCTCAGCGCCGCGAGTTGGGTCACGATAAAGAATATCAGAGTGACAAACACCAACCGCGGAGACCGATCCCAAAGAACCCACAGCCGGAGCAAAATCAAGACTGAGGTGTTTCATCTAAGAAAAACGCAGGCCGTCACGAAAACAAGCACATGACTCACAATTGCTCGCCGCGATGGACAGCATGCCGACCGCGACCGCGATCGCGTACCATATTTTGCAACTAGGAGCAATGGTGCGTCAATGGTCGACGCACCAACAACCATGAACGATCGACTCACAACTAGACATCATCAATGAGCCCGAGCTCGAGTTAACAAACATCCGGCGACACAGAACGGAACAAAACATCCTTACCGAAAGAGATAGGTAGGGTGTTACACCGCTAAACTCTGCCAGGCAAGACGAGAATGATGGGGTGAGCTATCACCGAGAAGCAACCAGACGGCCACCCTCGCTCACCGTTTGACAGAACGACCATTGCCAACGGGACCACGTAACGATTTAGCAGGAACAAAACTTTGGGTATCGATTGTCTCGCCGTCCAAATCAGTTCCACTTCATCCGGAAGAGTAAGGATGTGATCCCAGAGTAGGATCTATCGCACGAGTGAGCCAGGAAAAGCGTGGGTGGGTAGCGTGGGAGGTGGGTGAAACGAACGCGGCGGACAAGAGTCACAAAACAGGCTGGGACATTGGAGAGGACGGAGACGCACCACCAGCCCGACCGCTAACGGGTACCGGAAAATCCACCGTAGTCAGATACTTTTCGAAGATGACCTCTTGGCCAATACTACCGAGTGCTCACCGCTCACATACTGCGACGCTTCGAAACGTTCGAGGTTGATTGTACTGAGGGGCGCCGCCATCCGCGTCGAGCGAGAGCGCTCGTACCTTGTAGTTTCGAGGGTAAAGACGGATCCGGCGGAAAGGGCGGCGGGAAAATGGCAAAAGAAAGATGATATACCTCATGTAAAACGTCTATGATTGGGCAGATCTGACGTGCTAATAAAAGGACGGATCGCCCAACTTGGTAGTAAAGTTGATCCGACCAACTTTTTGCCGGTTGCGTTGACATATATGTCGCACGGGCGAGGAGGATTCAGGATTGGACACCTGAACTCGGCGGACATGACTTACGAGAGCGTGCGGAGATGGAAAGGGATAACGATGGACTTGAGGCACCGTTGGACAGTACTGTGTTTGAGGCCTAATAAACACGAGGGTAATAGATTCACCTGTGAGATCCATCCTCAGCTGAAACGTTGAGCTGCCAGGCTACGGCCCAATATTATAAAGAAAGCGCACGTCCCAGAGGTGAAACGACAAGCGAGCAATCGCAACATCATCTCATCCTGACTCACGAGCGAGGGAACTTGGACAAACACTTCTGGGACTATACTGATTTGGGGTGGCATATTGCGTAACTTTCGACCACGTACATGACTGACAGGATAGGTTTTCCGTGAAAAAAAAAGTGGAAAAAGGTACATAGGGATTCGCACGAGATAGTCCGCAGTTCATGTTCAGGAGCCCACGGGTGATCGTAACAAGGAAGAGCCCCCAACGGTCAACAAAACAATCTGCACCGGAACGAGCATGAGAGCGCACAGATGCACACAAATTGTCCTCCATGGACGATGGGCAACCTTATCCAGGCGCTCTCGCAAAGGCAAGACTCTGCACAGCCTGGCAAGACTCTGCACAGCCTGGCAAGACACAAGAGTGTCTCTATCTACTATCGCCATGAGAGAAGAATAAGCAGGGAAGTCCTGAAACTCGGAGACTTGGCTTGATCTATGGGCCATCATTGTTTAGCTCCCTCATGTCGTGCGCATGGTGGAAAGATGCACCACCTTTGATGCACACAGAAGTAGTTATGGGTCGGGGTCGAGTTTCTCGCCCCTCGCCAAGACCCTGACAACCTTGCTGGGTTGAGCAACCACTTCCATCATCTGCATGACGGCCAACGGGCGTTCTACGAGGCCCGTCCCACGAGTGGCGGGAGGGACACTGCCACCATTTGAGTTATTCCTGCCGCGGCCCGGGAGCCGTTTACCCTTTTCATCGTCTTCGGCACCTCGGTGATGGACAGGAGGAGATGGCACGGGAGTCGAGACAAATTCGAGGGTCGGGATGCCAGCTCGAGCTGCCCAATGACTGATCAAAATACCCGCCGAACGAGGCTCATACCTGTGGAGATGAGGGCTGGGAGCGGGAAGTGGGACGGGAGAGGAAAACTCGGCGTTTGACTCTGGAATGGCTCTATCGACTTGTGCTTGAGCTGCTGCAGGAGACAAGACAGCGAGGACGATCCTTGGGTCCTTGACAGTGTGTTTATCGAGGGTGGACTCGGCATGGTCTACTTCCCAACGTGCACAGCAAATCATTCTTCTGACCCATTCTGGAGAACCGGAAAGATGCAGTGTCTGAGAAGCGGATTTTTCCTTATCTTCGTCAGATACGGGGTCTCTAAAGTTGATTTGGTCCCACGGTACAAAAGCGTCATCGCGCTGGACTCTAATGCGGGGATTTGTTCCGACCTGTGCTTCCAGTATCCTGGAAGCCGCGCGAGCTCTCTGTGCGAGTGAACTCGTGCCCTTCTTGAGAAGATCAAGCGTATTGAGCGCTACGGCGGTGCCGTGAGCGGCAAACGGAAACGTGGGAGACCAAAGAACGGACCTTCAAGGGGGACGATGACAATCTCCTCACGACCGTCCCTGCACCACTTTTTGACATGGTAGAGAGCGTGTACCAAGACGCTTGCGTCAACGATGACGAGATCTGCATCCTTGTCTGGTACGGTGTCGGTAGACTTGCGCAGTTTCTCCTTTTCCCTGCTGTACCTCTGCTCTGGTTGGTCTCTCTCCCTGTCTGTGTGGTCCTTCCTGGTCTGTTTCTGAGCGGAGGCGGGGCGTGGCTTGGTGGTATGGGTGGTGACGATGGGGCCGCGGCGGTTCGGGTTTGGATTGGCGGGTTGTGGCTGGCGTCGATCTCGCCAATTGCCCGAGGCAGGACCGCGAGTGACGGACCTTTCGAGCTGTTCTACCTGATGGCTGAGGAATGCGGCACCGAGAGCGCGGGACATGGCGAGTTTGCTAGCTGTAGCAGGCCCCTGGGGGAGGGACGGGGATGAGGGGGACGAGGGGGAAAGGGGGAGGAGACATACTTTGGATTCTGCCATGATTAACGGAGACTTGTCGGTTTACGAGTTAAAGAGTGGCCAACCCCGTGTGAGACTGATACATGACTTGTTGACACTTGTTTTCCTTCTCCTCAGTCATTAATCATGGCTGACGAAGTCGTCGGTACATGTTGTGCCCTTTTCGCTACGGCGTGTCTCGAGGTTATCTCGGGTATATGCATCGATTTTGTGTCTGTCAGTGAGTACCATCGACGACGTGCTCGGTCAGATCCTGACCCTAGCAGGACACTCGTGCACCGAGTCATTGTGTCGATGCCAATGCCATAGATCACATCACAGCATCGATGATTTGCAAGACGAACAAGACCCGCTTATACAGAATACCCAACAGCCTGCGTCACAGCCCCCCATGCGCAGTCAAGCGTCGTATACATAAAGAAGCGATCATGAGTGTGTTGCACTACATATCACCTGATCTGTGCCGACGTAGCACTCACCCCGCGCCATCACAGTCCACATATCCTCCCTATTCGCTTTGTATCATGTATGGACATTCTACTGTAACATGTTCACCGCATAACACCCCTCGGAGAGACGAGCGCCGGCGACTCCGAGCTCAGCGCAATGTCCTTTATGGGAAGTCACTGCCCTCCCCTGACTCGTCCACCTGCTGTGCGGAACAGGGGAGAATGATATGGCAATCCTCGGATGTATGCGCTCTCCGTGGGGCATTAAGTCACTCAGCCGTTGACATCGACGTCATCTTATTTCGGGTTGCCCTGGTGATGACCCAGTCATTATCGATATCTCCCAATCACGCACGAGCGCGCACAATCCACAAATATCAATATACCCCAAACAAAAACCCCTGACCGCTCAGTCCCATATTGAAGATTAAAATTACCTAGCAAACCCAGAGTAAAGAAAAATGTCACAATTTAATCTCCCTCTCGTCTCACACTCGCCGGTTTACACCCCAGGCAACGTAAAGTCTGGATAGTCTGGCCAATTTCCGAGCCCAGCTGGATCGCCCCCAATGCGGACCCATGCCGCGTGCGACGGCGTCGGACCATCCAACACAAACAGCTGATGCCAATTCGGCGGACAGACGTGCGCATTCGGCGGGGCTGTGATGGTACACGTCGTCCCAGAGCAAGAAAAGGTTGGGAAGATGACACGCCCGCCGCTCATGACGTTGCCATGCGTGCTCGACGAAGCTACGTCGGAAATCGTCAACGTATCGGAAATCAGAGTATGCCTAGTGAACTCACCTGCGACGAGGGAAACCCGCATCGTGCTCGTCGTTCCCTGGAATAGCGTCACCACGATCTGGTATTGTCCGCCGAAAGCCCAGTCCGTCTGGCTGATCGTAAACGTCGGCTGTCTCAACCCCTGGTTCAAGTACGGAGGAATGTACACCTCGATCCGCAATTCCTCTGGAAACCCAGGCGTCTGGGGGTCCGAGCCCGAGATCAACACGCGGCCGTCCGGGAGAAGCGTCGCCTCAGAGTGATAAAGTCGTGCGACAATCGTATTGTTCAGGATAGAAATCCGTTGGCCAACGGGCTGCGTCGGGTCGTAAAGAAGCGCACTAAAGTTGGGATCGCTCGCCAGTCCGAATCCGGCGACGCCTTGGTGAGCACCGTTCATGATCATGTACGTCCTGTATGGATTGTGTGAGCTTCGACTATAATGCACATTTGGGACCACGCCGGCTCACCCGTCCGGAAGCGTGACCATGCACGGCATCACTCTCTTTGATGGCTACACCAAATCGACCATCGTATCAAAGTTGTTCAAAGCATATCACGCGTAAACGCACCATTCTTTCCAGCACCCATGTCGGATTTTGAACCTCGGGTGCAATGCTGATGCAGTTGTCGAGCGCTGTACCAGCACCTGGTGTAGACCCACCGCAAATGAGGATCTCAACCGGATCGGTATACGGCGCGTGTTGGGGAAGAAGCACTGCCGTCCCTTCCAGCGGGTAGTTGCGTCCTGCGAGGAAGTTGTTCACCGAACCAGGCATGTTGGGTAGCATCGTGACGGTATTGAACGTCACAGGATCTAATATGCGAGCTTCGTTGTAGTAGCCTGAAAGCATGATGTATAAGTATAACACCGATTTCACGTCATGTGTTCTCACCGATGAAGATGCGTCCGCTCGGGAGTACTATCAAGAATGGATACAAGTTGTTCGGGTCTGTCCGCTGCAAATAGTCAAGGGTAATGAACGTATCACCACCTGCAGGTTTGGGGAGAATCTCTAGAGTAGGCTGGGGTGGTCCATTGCTACCGGTCTCCCCACCCACGACAAGAATACTGCCGTTTGACATCATCATTGCCGTCGGGTACCACCGCCCACGCTGTAAAAGTCATGTCAACCTTTGACATCATCGAGATCGAAATGCTAACAAACCTGAAGTGATAGCTCGTTCACGTTTTCCTCCCAATCATGCGTGCCGTTCACTCCCGGACTTCCATCAGGGTAATACAACCTGACTCCAAATGTCGAATCGAGCGACCATCCACCGACGTTGATCTGACGTGCATCTCACGCCACGCCAACAAGTAGTTGTCTGTCAGGCTGATATCCAACTCGTAGGCGCCAGTCGAGTTGGCATACTCGGACGTGCCCCATTTTTCCAAAAAGGTCACCTTGTTGTTGATACCTACGGTCGCGATCAAGGGCACGACCAGGCCGCCAATGAGGAACTGATACTCATGAGCCTTCCCGTCTAGAATACAACGGTTTCACACTTGCCTCGTAATACCCGGTGTTTCCCGGCGTGTTCCAGACGTTGAGCGGGTTACCAGTCCAATAGTAGGTCGTCAACCTATTTGGACCGCCACACAGATGAATAGGATCCCCAGAACAAGCCATATTGCACTCGGAATCGGCGACATACCCCCCGCCGTTGGTAGTGACATCACTAACGTCACCACAGTCTATCTCCCGGTCACCATACGTAAACGCGGGGTGCGAGAAACATACTCACAACACTGAGATGAGTACTCCAATCCGGCAGCAGGGTATCCGTATGCAGCGCACTGGTTCAGGCAAGCATCAACCGTGTTGTTCGTCGTCCACTCTAGTTCGTATGGGAACACTCTTATTCCATTCCCTGGTTGGCTATTCGATGGGGCGTGTTCAGGGTACACCATCATGGCAAAGTATAACCACCTACACAAGGCATCCTTTGTATTGCCATGATCCGGGAAGATTCGTGTTCTGAATTGTAGGAACGGCGAGCGCAGTGACGGTGCCCGTCGAAGTATACACAGAGAGCCGGTTAGGTCCACCACATGCCTCTCTACGTGCGTCTCGTTAGCTGCGTCACAAAGCAAAGGCAGGCCGCTTACGTCGAGCTCCCCCCACAAGCCATATTACAGTCGCTGTCGGGAGCCGTTACGGCGCCGTTTACCAAGTAATTACCGCAGACTGGGGAATGATAGCCATCAAGTTAGCGCTCAGCAAGAATGAAAAACGAACTGTCTGGTGGCATGACGTCACTCACAACATTGCGTGCTGTATTCGATCCCGGCCAGCGTGAAATTGTTTGAGCTGCAATAAGCGATGCAACTCTCCACCGTCGTTGAACTGCTGTCGAGTTCATTTCCGAGTATCCGTCCGTTGACGTTGTCCACGTAGCATGCGGCATACGTGAAATTGTTCGGGAGTCCAGTTCTCACAGGAGACGGTGTGCCATTCCCACCTCCACCCGTGTTTCCACCACCCGTGCTCCCTAATGGCTGTGTGTAGTTGTACAAATCCAAACGGTCTGGACCGCCACAGTATTCGGAAGAATTTCCGGCACATGTCATGTCGCAATCCGTCAGTGGAGTTGGTGCGGACCCGTAATTAAGACTCGAGCCACAAACTAACATATTTCGGGGTTAAAACGGACAGATGAGCTAAAATACAACTGCACTTACAGCACTGGTCGGAGTATTCCACGCCAGCCAATGAGTAGCCTGCATTGTAACATGCGGTGGTGCAGCTTTCGACGGTCACGCTACCAGTAACGGCGGCGCCATACGACAAGGCTCGATTAGCTGTTGAATCACTAAATGAAGATGATCAACATAAACCCTATGGACAAAACCATGGCTCACTTGTAACATCCGAGTGACGTCCAGTTGCCCACATTTTGCACAGTAACGGGACCAGCGGGAGGCTGAGCACCACTCCAATAAACATTCAGCCGATTCCCTGCGCCACAAAATTCCAAAGAATTTCCACTGCAAGGCATGTTGCACTCTGACAAGCTCACATTTGTTGCGCCAGACGTGAAAGAATTACCACAATCTTCCACAAAACTTGAATAACGCAGCCATTAAAGAGATGGTTTGACCCACAGCATTCATCCGCGTATTCGACACCAGCGTAGACGTACGAGTTGGCGCCTGTTGAGCAGAAGCTGATGCATGACTCGACAGTCATACTCGTCGCATCGGCGTACGAAGCAGACGAGAGCGTACGGCTGCCCACGTTATCACTACCCAAGAAAGGTGAGCTGAAGTCAACAGAAGCATCGGGTTACCTACGTCCAACAGCCGTACGCTCTCCAGTTTCCTGGAAGCGCACGACGATGCACATGGTGACGCACATGCGGTGATAACGCACAAGTCTAAGAGTCATCATGAGACATGTGGAGCTGAATTACAGAGAATACCTCACTCGAAGAATCAAAAAAGAAAATAACGCAAAAGTTGTTCGAAAGGCAGCCATGTTATAGCCGCTGTCTTGCAGTTCCATTCATCCAGAAAGAGGTGTTTTATAGGCTATACGAGCGCTAGCTTCGTCCCGATCATCATATGTGACCAGAGTCTTCCAAGCGGCACGAAAACTATTCTGTCAGGCAACCAAACGCATCACAATGGAATCTACTGATGGAATGAGTGTTTGATGGACAGAATTTGGTAAAATCATTCCGTCAAGTTTGGGTCACACTGGACACTCACCCACACGCTCAAGGAACTGAGATGAGGAACCAAGTTCCCAGTCTCCCCACGACCTGGGCAGAAAAAACAGACGGCCGAAAGGCCACGGATATTAAATGCCTTGGACCAGGCACCATAACTCAATGTCAAGTCAAAAGAGACTCCGCCGTTCATGACGAGATGTGACTTCTAGCTACAGCCCAGCAGGGACACCAAATATGTCAGCGATGGGCTGAACTAGACCGCGATTCCTCGAAACCGCGTGATCACCTTTTAATACAGAGACGTAGCAATCCATACTGAGCATCGTTGAAATTTCAAGAATAAAACAGCTCACCGGAGTCCGGACCACTCATAGAAGGAGGAAAATCGAACTCTAGGCACTGCGACAACAATATACCGTGATGCCAAGCCTCGGCCAAGAGACGAAATAGCACATCGTGTCAGGGAAAGAGTAGATCTGTGAGTCAACAAAAGGAAAAGACTCACGCGGGCTGACCAGACCTTGGCGCCTTCCAGCTCGATCAAGTTTCGACATGTCAACTTGTCAAGGTGGCTTGCCAGAAATGGCAGTCACGTGATAGATGCCTGATTAGAGTCAGTTTTTAGAATGATGGATTAGAATTCATTTGCGTGCTGATCGTGATGAAACAAGAGCTGCATGTTGAAAGCAACCCTCGGACGTACGAGCGATGAAAATAACAGACACAGATCTGAGTCGTGGAACGGACAGGGTCGGAAGTTTCAAGACATTCAAACTCCGACCGACATGACCCGTCGGAGGTCGACTTCCGACTTCCGGTCCTAAGTAGGAGCGTGAGTACATGACTCTCTTCCATTGATGTGACTGTAATTGATTCCTTGTCCGTATGACCGTATCGTGGCGCACCATTCGCTCCGGCGTTCATGTCGGATTCTCAAAGGGACCAACGTAGAGCTACCAGAGCTTAAATCTCATCGTCCAGTCCATCTCGTACAGTGAGCACATCCGATCCCGAGTCACAAACGTTTGCTTTACTTACTTCAAGATGGGGTGCATCCCGAGAGGCATGTTGTTACAACTAGTACAATTATAACGCACTTCGTCACAGCACACTAGGTGTGTTGTCAAGCATCTTGTTGGTTTGAACCCGTCCTTCACTTCATTCAGTAGTCGACAAACCCCGGGCCACTCCATCCTCAGACTCTAATATCTTGGATCTGTCATAGCAGTCGAACGTGATGTGACGGCATCCGTAATCGCACTTTTCCAGGTCCCATGTGCATAAGGCTGGGACTCCCGAGCGATGACTCTCCATAACGCGTAGAGACGTTTGGGGTCGGAAGCACCATTCTCCCATTCTCTTTGGGATCGACATTCACTAAGTGCAAATTCTTGCCGTACCGAGTGCCAGTTGTCGTCGTCATCTTATCCGTCGGGTAAAGGGCGTGTACTACTAAGAGAGGTGTGTAGTTGTCTGACTCATGTCCGCGTACCGGAACAGACAAGAACTTCATCGGAAAACCTGCGTTGTTATGAGTAAGCTGAGAGGCTCCTTCTCAGGCGCCATTCTCCCCTCAGGTGCGTTTCGTCTAAAATCAACGCTCCCATTCAGGTAACACTTGGGGGAAGAGAGGATCATGCGTCAGTGATGTGCGAACGGAACGGGGAAAAATATTTTCCAGTCCATACAGATCAATCTCGTTGACGGGAATTACCTGGGACAACCTGAAGAAGGCACGTTCTCTCTATAAGCGATGGAGACGCTGACATTGAAGAAATCCATCAGAGAATGTGATCGGTCCTCCCTATGGCGACTCTTCGAACGTTTCATCCGTTCTGGCAAGGATGAGTGATGAATTTCGGGGAGGAAGAAATGGACGCGCCACATGTCCGAACCGTACCGCTAAAGGGGGTTTCCTTACATTCTCCACAGATATTTTGTCATCGAGGAATTCAATGAGAGATGCCTATGCTTGCTATAGAGCTTAGGCGCTGCGGAGCGAGGATCGGCGCTACTAAATTGTTGTCTGCCCAAGCGAGCTCGGTCCCATATTCTTCAGCGCTGTTGCAAAATCTTGGAGCCTCTCGAAGCCACTATCCTGGTCTGCTATCAGTACTTGCCGCTCTAAACAACGACAGCTGATTCACAATCTAGGACTTTGTCTACCATCTGTGCATCAACGTTTACACGAGGCGAGACTGAGGCACATTTAAACGTCGCCGCCCGATGAGTAAACGAAAGGACTCAGGCTGGCGCCGTGCCACAAGCACCCAGACGCCTCGCAGCTCGGCGTCGGCCAGCTCTTCGGAGGTTAGCAAGGATGTCCAACATGACACTCCGTCGACGCGATTATAACAGTGCCAATCACAAACGGTCCTCAGAAGACTCGGGTTTGAAAATTTGACGCTTGACAGCAGTGCAGTACATATAAACCTGTAGCCGACAAATTATCGCAAGTTCGACTAGCTAGACGCGCGAAATGACAAAAAATATCCTGGTTCACAATGGCACAACTAGACACCGAAAAGTTCCATTTTCCACCCTCTGAACCACAAGAACAAAATGACATTCCAAATACCGCAATCCCAAATGTTTGACCAAGGGTATTACACCTTGCCTACACACCAGGCAACGTAAAGTCTGTATAGTTAGGCCAATTCCCAAGCTGTGCCGGATCACCCCCGATCCGGACCCAGGCCGAATGGGACGGTGTCGGACCGTCTAGTACGAATAGCTGATGCCAGCCTGGCGGACAGATGTTGGCGTTGGGCGGTGCTGTGATGGTGCACGTTGTCCCAGTACAGGAAATTTTGGGAAAGAGAATCCGCCCACCGCTCATGACGTTGCCGTGTGTGCTCGACGACGCTGGATCGAAATAGTCAGTATTCGTTTGTAGACAGCACCACAAACAATAGGATCGCGCGCGAAGAGACCCACCTGCGACGAGAGAAATCCGCATTGTGCCCGTGGCTCCTTGGAAAAGTGTCACCTCGATCTGGTATTGTCCGCCAAGCTCCCAGTCCGTCTCCGTGATCGTAAACGTCGGTTGTTTGAACCCCTGGTTCAAGTACGGAGGAATGTATACCTCGATCCTGAATTCCTCTGGATATCCAGGCGTTTCTGGATCCGAGCCAGATACCAACACGCGGCCGTCCGGGAGAAGCGTCGCCTCAGAGTGATAAAGTCGTGCGACAGTCGTATTGTTGAGGATGGAGAAGCGTTGACCGATGGGCCGTGTCGGGTCGTAAAGGAGCGCATTGAGATTGGGGTCGCTCGCCAGTCCGAATCCGGCGACGCCTTGGTGAGCACCATTCAAAATCATGTACGTCCTGTATGGGTTGTGGTGAGCTTCGACTACAATGCACATTCGGGACCACGCCAACTCACCCATCCGGAAGCGTGACCATGCACGGCATCACTCTCTTTGATGGCTAGACACCAAATCGACCATCGTATCAAAGTTGTTCAAAGCATATCACGCGTAAACGCACCATTCTTTCCAGCGTCCATGTCGGATTTTGAACCTCGGGTGCAATGCTGATGCAGTTGTCGAGTGCTATACCAGCACCTGGTGTGGACCCACCGCAAATGAGGATTTCAACCGGATCGGTATAGGGTGTGTGTTGGGGAAGAAGCACTGCTGTCCCTTCCAGCGGGTAGTTGCGTCCCGCGAGGAAATTGTTCACCGCACCCGGCATGTTGGGTAGTTCCGTGACGGTATCGAACGTCGCGGGATCTAATATGCGAGCTTCGTTATAGTAGCCTGAAAGCAAGCTTCATGAGTGTATGTGCTAATTTCATGTCGTGTGTCCTCACCGATGAAGATGCGCCCGCTTGGCAGTACCAGTAAGAATGGATACAAGCTATTCGGGTCTGTCCGCTGCAAATAGGCAAGGGTAATGACCGTATCGCCACCTGCAGGTTTGGGGAGAATCTCCAGACTGGGCTGAGGTGGTCCATTACTACCAGTCTCCCCACCCACGACAAGAATACTGCCGTTCGACATCATCATCGCTGTCGGGTACCATCTTCCGCGCTGTCGGGTCGTGTGAGTCTTGAACGGAGTCGAGACTGGAATGCTCAGCATACCTGAAGTGAGAGCTCCTTCACGTTTTCCTCCCAATCATGTGTCCCATTTACCCCTGGTTTTCCATCCGGATAATACAACCTGACTCCAAATGTCGAATCGAGCGACCATCCACCAATGTTGATCTGTCGCGCGCCTTTATCCGGTAGAATAATACTCGCCGAACAAAACACGTCAGACTTGACGTGCATCTCGCGCCACGCCAACAAGTAGTTGTCTGCCAAGCTGATATCCAGTTCATAGGCGCCAGTCGAGTTGGAATACTCGGACGTGCCCCATTTTTCTATGAAAGTCACCTTGTTGTTGACACCCACAGTCGCGATCAAGGGCACGACCAGGCCGCCAATCAGGAACTGATAATCGTGAGTTCAAGATTCCAACGATACAAGTTTCAGATTTGCCTCGTAATACCCGGTATTCTCCGGGGTGTTCCAGACGTTCAGCGTGGTGGTCCCGTTCCAATAGTATGTCGTCAACCTGTTTCCAGCCCCACAGAGATGAATGGGATCTCCGGAGCAAGCCATGTTGCACTCTGAATCGGCTACATATGTCCCACCGTTAGAAGTGACATCGCTAATGTCACCACAGACTAAACGACGGAGCGTTCAACACATGCACGCACGCACACAACGAGAGAATGAAGACATACAGCATTGCTCTCCGTACTCCAACCCAGCCGCAGGATAACCATACGCGGCGCACTGATTCAGACAAGCGTCAACTGTGTTGTTCGTCGTCCAATCCAACTCGTACGGGAACACTCTAGCTCCAGTTGTTTGCGTGCTATGCGACGAATATCAGCATATAGTCACTCTGGTAGAGTGTGGTCACCTACGCAAGACATCCCTGATACGCCCAGGATCCTGGAAGATTCGTTTTCTGAATCGTGGGCACGGGAAACACCGTAACGTTGCTCGTCGAAGTGTACACTGAGAGACGATTTGGGCCACCACATGCCTCCCTACACGTCGTTAGCAAACTAGTGACGTGGCGAAGATGTGTACTCGCTCTGCATTCCCCCCGCATGCCATATCGCAGTCACTGTCGGGAGCCTGAGCAGCCCCATTTATCAGATAATCACCACAGACTGGGGAAGGAACCAACGCATCAGCGTTACAGCAGTGATGCATGCGCCACAAATGGGATGTCACTCACAGCATTGTACACTGTATTCAATTGCTGCAAGGGTGGAATTGCTGGCACTGCAATGGGCGATGCAACTCTCCACTGTTGTTGCGTCATTGTCGAATTCATTCCCAAGCACCCGTCCGTTCGTGTTGTCCACGTAACACCCTGCGTACTTCCACGTTCCTGGAAGGCCGGTTGTCACAGGAGACACGGCGCTCGCTTTCCCTACGCTGACTTGAGCTATCAGCGCCAGGAATGATAAAGGCATCAGAAGATCAAAGGTAGCCATGCTGACCATGAGTCTTGTGGGTCATGTTATCCGAAGCGTTGTTTTATATGGTCCATGGAACCGAACCATCACGTTTGGAAAAAATCAGCAGAAATAAACCCGAGGACACTGCAAGAGCGGGAAAATGTTCAAACCAACGGAGTTTATTCAATATATTCCATCAAGTCTAGAAAAACGAACGCCTGCCACATTCAAACAGACAACGGGCTTTAAGTGGACAGGCTAAACTGTTTCAAAAGCATGAGGTAGAAGTCAAAAGGCTCCTAGATTTCGTGGAAATATCGGGAGATGCTCCTCACAAGCGATGGTTGACGCGACGCACGTGCAGTATCGTTTTGTACAGTATTTGGTCTTGCGGGGGAGGATGACAGACTATGCTCAAACCGACAGGGTCAACCGTTCCTCATGAAAAGATTCCAGATGCTTGCTAGAAAGGTAGCATAAGGGTATTGCCATGTCCCCGACTTCCGAGGAGAAGAGATAGATTCTATCAGGGGAGCCATGAGGTTGTAAATCGGAATGAAAGAAAAGCAGGCACCATGATGCGGGTTGTATCGGACACGGGCGAGGTGTCGCTGAGGTAGACCGCATGCAAACTCGAATTCCAGGGAAGCTCAATAGTCCCATGACCCGTATGAGGATAATAAATCCATCGCAGATCGACAGGTCTGAGGAAAAGAAAGACAAGTCGGTGGAAGAGAGCCGCAGAGAGTGTGAGCGATCTTCGACATTCCAAACAACAAGGGGTTGATTGATTGATTGATTGATTGACCAAATTCGAACACCAACTCTTGGCAGACGCGACGGAATCAGTTCGCGTATACTGCAGTCCGCAGGTGAGACGCTGCAGGAGTGTATTCAAGTTGAAGCAGTAGTCACATCCGTCAATTGGCGATTTTGCGTGTTTTGCTTGAGATATACGTCGGATAGTAAGCGCGTAAGCGTTAGGTAGCTAGTACTCCGAGTTCCGAACCGGACAGTATACGCGCAACGGTGACTGTCACTCAGTCTCTGGGACTAGCCGAGCCTTCTGCTCGCGGTACTTAAGTAAGTGGCATTTAAGTTGCTCGATTCTGTGCTGGGGCTGCCCACTGTCACCCTGCACTTGCTGCCCTGGTGGTCACTGCGTTCCTCTCCTTCTTTGGTACCTGCGATTGAGGACGCGCACGAGTTTTTCTCGAGACGTTCGCTTCTCCAAAGTGTACGGTCGGATGTTAACTGTCTCAGGCTGACTTGCTACATGCTACGAAACCGATCAAGCCTTGGTTCAATTTTCTGCAAGCTCTGATGTAACTAGAGAAGGTAAGAGTGTATACTTGTTGCTAAATTGTGTCGAGAAAAAAAGTACACGAGGGTATAACGCGACAGTGACTAGCTCAGCTAACGGGTTCCCTGTAGCGCAACTGAGCCGAAGAGTTCATTGGAAATGAAGAAAACAAATCTGCAAAAAACGAGAGTTCAACAAATACTGCAACAGCGTCCGACTACCAAAAGCGATGTCCTTGTCCATTTATGAACCGGGCAGCGTAAAGTCAGGATGGGGTGGCCATTCCCCAAGCTTACCCGGGTCACCTCCGATCCGAACCCAGGCCGAGTGCGATGGAGTTGGACCATCCAACACGAACAACTGGTACCAACTAGGCGGAGATACTTTGGCGTTTGGCGGGGCTGTGATGGTACACGTTCCACCACCGCAAGTGAATGCAGGGAAGAGGATGCGCCCGCCACTCATGACGTTACCGTGCGTACTCGACGAAGCTGCGTCAGGATCGTCAGTATTTCGGATGGCACAAGACGGATACTGGAACCGCGCGTAGACCCACCTGCGATGAGAGAAATCCGTATCGCGCCTCCCTGGAAAAGCGTCACGCCGTGGATCGCATATTGTCCGCCGTACGCCCAGTCCGTCACAGGGATCGTAAATGTCGGTTGCTTGAGCCCCGAAGCCAAGTATGGAGGAATAAACACTTCGATCCGGAATTCTTCCGGATACACCTCCGTCTTGTTGGGGTAATATGTCTGTGGGTCCGAGCCCGAGACCAACACACGGCCGTCGGGGAGAAGCGTTGCCTCCGAGTGATAAAGCCGTGCGAGAGGGGTGGTTGCGAGGATCGAGAAACGTTGACCGACGGGCAGTGTTGGATTATATAGGATTGCGTTGTAGTTGGGATTGATCGCCTGCCCGAACCCGGCCAGGCCAAACTTGGCACCATTCATGATGAGGTACGTCCTACAGTAAGTGGGGTAAACTTCCACACGACACATCTTGTGGTCCTCATCACGACTCACCCGTCTGGAAGCGTGACCATGCACGGCATAACTCTCCCTGATGGCTACATTAAATCGTCCATCACATCAGTCAAAGGCGTCCATAGCATACCGTGTGTAAACGCACCATTTGTTCCACTGTCCACGCTGGAGCCGCAACATCGGGTGCCATCCGTATGCAATTGTTGATAGAAACCCTATTGGATGCAGCCCCACCACAAATAAGAACTTCAAGCGGAGCGGTATAGGGTGCGTGTTGGGGAAGAAGCACTGCGGCCCCAGACTCGGGATAGTTACGACCCGCGGTGGTATCATTCACCAAACCTGGCATGTTAGGTAGCACCTTGGCGGTGGCGAAGGTTACAGGATCTAATAGGCGAGCTTGGTTGAAGTAACCTGAAAGCACGGCGCATAAGTATATATGTCGATTTCTTGTCGTGTGTCCTCACCGATAAAGATGCGCCCACTCGGCATCGTCAACAAGAATGGATACAAGTTGTTTGGATTTGTCGCCTGCAAATAGTCAAGGGTAATGACCGTATTACCACCTGGAGTTCTGGGGAGGAGCTCTAGATTGGGCTGAGCTGGACCGCCAGGTCCAGTCTGTCCACCCACAACAAGAATACTACCATTCGACATCAGCATCGCCGTCGGGTACCACCTCCCACGCTGCAAAGTCACATCAACCTTGTAACGAATCCAACTTAGAATGCTCAACATACCTGCAGCGCAACCTCACCGGCGTTTTCCTGCCAATCATTCGTCCCGTTCACCCCTGAATGCCCATTTGGTAAATAGAGCCTGATTCCAGTGGTGTAGTCCGTCCATCCGCCGATGTTGATCTGGCGTGCACCTTTATCCGGGAGGATGAGACTTGCCGAACAAAATATGTCTGACTTGACATGCATCGCGCGCCACGCATGAAAGATGTCGCCTGCCAGGCTAAGATCCAGCTCATATGCGCCCGTTGAGTTGTTGAATATATTGTCCGGGAATTTTTGGAGGAAGGTGACCTTGTTGTTGATGCCTACCGTCGCGATCAACGGGACCATGGGTCCACCGATGAGGAACTGGTGGTCATGAGTCTAAGCCACTGGGATATGATGGATTTAGACTTGCCTGGTAATGTCCGGTGTTCTCCGGCGCGTTAAAGACGGTTTGTTTTGGTGAGTAGTATGTCGTCACTCGAAGTACACCACCACACAGCTCAGTACCATCTCCGGAACAGGTTGCACTGCACTCTGTGTCGCTGACATACTTCCCGTTGTTGGTGGTGACATCGGCAATCTCACCGCAGACTAAGTATTCGAAAGTTCAGCACATACATACACCAGTCAACAAGGAATTGAAGACGTACAGCATTGTTGTCCGCTCACTCCAGCCGCAGTGTGACCATACCCTCCACATCGGTTTAGACAACCGGCAACCGTGTTATCTGTCAGGAAAGAAACCTCGTATGGGAGGACTCTCATTGTAGTCGATGGCTGACTATACAACGTGTATTCAGGATGTCAGTATACTGGTAGGGGTATGGTCACCTACGCGAGGCATCCCTTATACGTGAATCCTAGTGGAAGATTCGTTTTCTGAATCGTAGCGGCATCGCCGACGCTCACTTGAGCTATGAGTGTCAGTAATGACAAAGGCGTCAAAAGGCGAAGAGCAGCCATGCTGAGCCTTGTTCATTGAGTCGCTCAACTTGCCTCGCTTTATAGGATCCATGGAACCGAGTTTGGAACCATTTGACATAATTCGCGAATAATCGGCCCAGGGGTGCTATGCTGCAAAGGCCAAGATGAAGCCGCTTGAGATGTTCGGAACCCATCCTCGTGACATATGTTGGTGATTGCCGAACCAACATGAGTGTGACTGCCGAAGTGTTGTAACAGAAAGTAGTAATCTACGTCCGCCATATTGGAATGGAAATTGAGTGGCGAGGATAAATTGAAATAACCAATTAGAAGTCAACAGGTTCCGGGTCGGAAGCACTCGGTGTTTAGGTGCCATTGTCACGATAGGGTCGAAAACCTGGAGAAAGTGTGCTCCACGAGACGATTGTCGTTGAGCGACGCAATGGGCAATACCGTTCTGTACAGCATCCGACCTTGGAGGGGGGGACGGTAAGCTGCGGGGTCAATGCGTCTACCAGGGAGATCAATTATGAGGTCGTCATTCCTTACGAAAATTTTACTATTATTATTCCGTGTGCTTGCTACAAAAACAGCATGGTGGCCATGTCAGCATCAGGTCTCCGAAGAAGCGGATGGATAAGCCGTAAGTTTGAAAATTGACCGCCGCGAGTAAGAATCGGACTTGGATAGGCGTCGTGTAATTCCCGAGATCAAGTGCGGGCTGTCTAGACCGCAGAGAAGGTCAATACTGTAGCCCCTTGCTGCCAAAAGGGACGAGTTGCATCGTCAACGAATCCGAGAAGAATGGAAGATTATCAAGTCAGCGCAAAGAGCAGTTCTAGAGCCGCGCCGGCGTGCATGTCAGCGAACGACTGACAAAGTCACAAGGATCGTTGAGTAGAGAAATGGAAGGTGTCTTGCCCTTCCGGCGCACGTTCGCAGGTAGAGCGCGCAACCTTGGTGGTGTCGGAATGACTAAGCGCTGTTCCGTGCTGGCGAACACGGTGGACGGTGCAGCGATGGTCGTGAGCGTCATCGTCGTTGGTATTGAGTGAGTTGTGCGCGCACGGACCCATTGCCAGCGGTTATGGCACAAGTGTGGCGTGTAATGTGTGTCTTGAATACTAATTTGAGCACGTTCACGCCTCCGACCAAATCTACCTGCTCGGTGAGTCAACCTTGTCTGGCTGACCCGCAAACTTTGATTCAAAGTGGCTGATCCTTCTTGCTTTATCTCCATCACCATCATGCAGCATATCAGATGTCCACAAATTCCCCCTCAAACAACTCCTCAAACACCCAGCAGCAGCCAACCTCAACCTGGACAGAACCACCCTGGTCCGGCTGGATAGAGACGACCGGCGATGCCCTCCTCATCCTCGAAGCTGCCCGTCGCGGTCTCATCCCAAGAGTAACCCGTCGTCTTGTCGACTCGGAACGAAAAATGATCACCTCTGGCTCCGTGTTCGTCTTTGACGAGGATGAAAGTGGCATCAAGCGCTGGACAGACGGCTTCTTCTGGAGTCCCTCTCGCATCCTCGGAAACTTTCTCCTCTACCGCGAAACAGACAAGCGCGGCGCAGGCCACAGGGGCGTCCGTGCAGACCCCCCAGAGACCGTAAACGAGCACTCGCAATACAACGTGGACGGCGCGCGCCTCGAGGGCCAATCACTCAGCCGACCCAAAGGCGAATCAGCCTCCACTGGCTTGGACAGACAGCGCGAACGTGTCCTTGTCGGCAGTCTCACCAACAGTTACAAGTTCAAAACTGACGGCCTCATGAAAAAGGTCGGTCCTCGTTGCCTCCCCCCACCATGCCAACTTTCTCACGCTTCCTCTGCCAGACATTCTCCCTCACCATAGGCGGTGTGTCTCAGCACCTCATCTCTTACTACAAAATAGAAGACGTCGAACAGGGTCGTCTTCGTTCCCCTTCCTCGCTTCCCGAGCTTGCCTCCCTCGACATTAGCCCAGAGTACCTTGACAAGACTCACTTTCGCAACCCACCAAAGGTCGAAATAGGCGTCGATGGCATACCCCGTTATCGTGGCGAGGCAGACGACATCGAGCCATCGCCAGCTATGCTGTCCGGTCCATTGTCTTCTGGCCTCCCTCTCCTCACAGATGGCCGCGTCTCCGATGGCAAGCGTGGTCGCTTCAATCCCTACGGCGGCAAGAAGCGGAAAGGCAAGACCAACCAGTCCGAATCTACCTCTCCTATTGATCGCCAGGGAAATACCCTTCCTTCCCCCGCCACCCCTACATCCTCCCAACCTGGCCCACCCCCTCCACCACACGTCTACTCTGACCAATCGCCTGTATCAAGCATCCCGCCACACCCCCACTATACTCCTTATCCACTCCCGCCAAATTACTATGGTCCACCTGGGTCTGCAATTCCATCTTCACCCTCGTATGTCGGCTCACCTTATCGCAGTACCTCTCCTAGCACGCCGCACCCGCACCAAGCTCCACCACCACCCCAGTCATACGGGTACTCAGGTTACAACAATCCACCTCCCACCGACCCTCAGCAACAGGCTCTCGTCCCTGCTCAACCCCAGGGTTTCTATCCGTACTATCCACCGCCACCGCACCCTCCGTACGGTGGGTATTCTGGACCATGGCACGGTTACAGCAATTACCCACCACAAGGACCCCCACCGCCAGGCGCGAGTGCCCCATCCGCTACCATCACCGAGCTTCCAGAAAAGCCAGCGGAACCACCAGCAGAATCCGGTAGCAGCCCCAACACTTCAACATAACACCTCTAACCTCCCGAATGCACGCCATAGATTGTATTCTTCGCGTTACCCGCTTTCTTCTGGTTTGCACAGTGTTTTATGGTTTTCGGTTACCTTTGTTTCAATAGATCGTTCCTTCGTTCGGGTCGCTTCTGCGTTACAGTGGATATCGTCGACCCCTGTAGAATACAAACCGCTCCTGAGCGTCATCGCATATTTCTGTGTACATGTACTACTTTTGAGCATTTGCCCCAGCTGGCCCCATCTACTCTATGCGTAGCCAATTGTCTACATAACTTGTCCAGCTCGTACGCGATCGTGCTCTCGTTTGCGCTTTCCGTCTGCTGCTTCGTTCTCTATTCCCACTTAACTTTTGTAACTTGGTCGATGTGCGCCAGTTAATGGCTGCATCATCATTGCCTTTAATCGAGGGGTATATATTTAAGTCCACTCAATCGTTGGATCGCTAGATTTATTCCGTAGAATACAGGTATATATGTTGCGAGGTAAATGATACAGTCTGGTTGTGAGTATTGTATGTATGTACCAAGTATTGGTTCGTTAGAATTCATCCGCGTCCTCCGTCATTTGCTGCCAACGCCGTACTGTCAGACTCGCAGCTAGGATAACCAAGGCACGCTTACCACCTCTAGTGAATCTTCTTCGCCGTCTTCATTAAGCGGATCCCACGGTGGGATCGCGTCGTCCCACCTACGCCCACCCATCAGTCCCATCGCACGTCCAAAGAGAGAAAAGGAAATAGGTCACGCACAAGTCGTCTCCAGTTGCGGGCTCTTCCTCGTCCTGGCGGAACAGCCTCTGTGCCCATCCGATCCGACGTTTCATCGTGTAGAGCGGGGTGAAGCAGTAGTTACCGGCCTTGTCGCACGCTTTGCGGAGGAGGTCGGCATGCGTGTCGGCCCACCAACCGAGGCCGGCTTCTGCGCCGGCGGTGACGCCTGCCGCGGCAGCCACAGGTACCTGTCCGGCGAGAGCAAGTGAGAGTTTTTCGCCAGCTGTGGGGGGTCAACGATACATATTACACGGCGGGTGCACGAGGCAACGCTTACATTTGTTGGATAGGTACATGGAAAATGCGGGGCAAATGTGAACGCTAGTGACGAGCCACTTGTCCTTGAGCCTGGGTACTTTGTAGAGGGTATCGAGGATGACGTTGCGCGGGAGGAATCTGAGACGGGGACAGTACATGATCAAGAGAGCATCTCGCTTTCCGCGTTCGAATTGCCACTGTCCCTTGATGGATGCAGCCGCGATACCTGCGACACCACTGGATCGTACGATGCGATCAGATGGGAGATGGAGATGTGAGTGACGACGATGCGCACACTTCTGGTCCCAGATTCAAGTCCACCCGTTTTGCGCCTTTGGAGGCAATGATAAAGTCTTCTTCGACGCCGCCTTCTTGTGGTGGGTGATCCGCCATGTGAACCGCCAGGTTGAGCTTGTTGAGTTCCTGCTGGAATTCCGGATCATAGATGTTCCCATCGACCCTCAATTCTCCCGTTTCATATTCGACTTCACCGTACGCCCCAACCTGTCCAAGACGACTCAGATCGATTGCGAGTGGCACACACAACACGGCGAACCTCGACAGGGATGGGTGGATCCCAGTTGACCCATTTCGAGGAGACTTGACGGATGAGGTCGATGTATTTTCGCTGGAGGTAGGGTGACATGAAGCGACGCACGAATCACACGAGGCAAAGAAATGAGAAACGACAGGCTACCGCACGGCTAACCGTCTTATGTAGTCGTTTCTCAGCGTCTATTGATCAAGCCAATGATCGAGCGATAATCGGCTGGCCGGGGCTGTGGATCTCGCATAGAGCCCGAGCTCGTTATCTGATCCACGACGACGACGGCTGGCGTCCAATGCGAATGTGCCAGTGAAGGTGAGCTTTTCCGCTATCTCCCGCCCCAATCATTTGAGAATTGACAACCCTGTCAATCTCGAGGAGGGTTCCAGTCGCACGTTCGTAACCGGTCGAGCTGCGTGCGCATACGGACCATGCGATTGGCCTCACGCGAACGCCGCTAATCAACCAGAATCAATGATAACCACGTAAATCGGTGCTCCCTTTTCTGTGGGGATTTTCTATAAGACCCAGCCAGGATTTGAGCTGGCACTCCCTCGCCAAACAATGCTCCAGACCCTCTCCCTTCGCGGCCCCCTCTTGGTCGCCGGCCTCCTCGTGTATATCAATCGACGGTCAGTCCCACACTTGGCACCCTCGTCCATCTCATTCTCTACTCAGGTACCTGGGCGACGCCCTCGTGTACTATACTGGGTCGTCGACGGTCGCAGCATGCCTCATCCTTGCTGGGTCCATCCTCGCCGTCGCCGTCGCACTCGGTGACGCGTTAGTACCCCGTCTCAAGTTTGTGTGGCACTGCTTCATACGCCCACTCGGCGCGACGGATCAGCGTACACGTCTAGACAAGGTCTATCCTCTCCCATCTAACTTCCTTCCACGCTTCCTCATCGCCGTGTGGACCACAGTTTTACAAGGGCCAAGCGGACGTGTATGACAGGACTCGGAGTGGCCTGCTCCGCGGCCGCAACACCATGCTAAAGCTCTCCGTCAGCCATCTTCGTACCCTCCGTGCCAAGAATCCTTCTCAGAGGCTCGTCTGGGTTGACATTGGCGGTGGTACTGGTACGCGTTCTTCATCCCTTCTCCGTCGTGCCAGGACTAATCACAAGTAGGTCACAACATCGAGCTCATGGACAAACACTTTCCCATCTCTCAGTTTGACGCCATCTACCTTGTCGACCTGTGTGAACCTCTCTTGGATGTTGCTCGGAAACGCTTCGCTCGCAAGGGATGGCGTAACGTCACTGTCCTGTGCCAAGATGCGACAGAGTTCTCTCTCCCAGAGTGGTCCACGGCTGATCCAAAAGGCAGCGTCAACTTTATCACCCTCAGCTACTCACTTTCTATGGCGAGTGCTTCTTTCCTCTCGTTCATCCAAAGTGTTCATACTTCTTCTAGATTCCAAATTTTTATACGTTGCTCGATCGCATCGACTACGTTCTCTCTCCAGAGACGGGCTTGCTTGGTGTCGTTGACTTTTATACCTCGGGACGCCAGCCGTCGCTTCACGAGAAAGCCATTGGAGGCACCAGCAAAGAATGTGGCTGGCTCAGCCGCTGGTTCTGGCAAATTTGGTTCGACTTTGATCACGTGTCATTATCACCTCACCGACGCGACTACCTCGAGTACAAGTTTGGCACGGTACGTCCAGCAAGTTTTCATGTTCGGCATTGAGGTCTCCTCATGTCTATCGCCAGGTCAAGACGTACAATGGCAGGAACCGTTTCATTATTCCATTCATCGTGCGCATGTGAGTATTGCATTCGCATGTCCATGTTACCTCGCGTTCAACGCTCTGCAGCCCTTACTACATCTGGCTTGGTCGTTCGCGGTCCTGCGACGTATCTCGTTTCTGCCATGCGTTCGAAGTGGAGAGTGGAAATATGATCGGAAATTGCTCCCCTGCATCGTTGAGCGTTATCAAAGACTCGAAATCCATTCCCCTCCTTGACATAGGCAAACCACTCGTGGAGGTCGAACAACCAGTACCGGCGCATTCGACGATCAGCATCACACCTCCCTTGAGCTCGTTCCATTACCACGTTGGAAATGTGGGTGACTCCTTGTCGTCGGCTGTTTTGCGTTGAATGTAAAGCTCTTCCAGCCTTGGAGATTACCGTACTATGAACAACCTGTGCACAGAGAGTTTAGGACGTTCATTTACTCGTTTACATGGGTGAGTTTTCTGTTATGATGTCTTGGGACGGAATGGAGTCTCACTTTGGTTATAGGAGGACCCATTCGAGGACATGAAGCATCTGAACTTGGGTCCCGATGATTCGATGCTCGTTATTACGTCTGCGGGCGACAATGCGTTGCACTATGCCATTGCCGCTCAGCCTCGGAGGGTAAGTCGAGGTGCCAGTATCTCTTCGTTACGTTTACACTATTCCCGTCAGATACATTGTGTGGACATGAACCCATGGTAAAGCGATTACTGTTGTTGGTAACATCGGTCTTTCTAACCCTGTAATTCAGCCAAGGCCATCTCCTGGAGCTGAAACTGGCAGCCATGCTCACCCTGAATTTCGACGACTTTTTCGCCTTGTTTGGGGCAGGCCAGCACCCCCAATTTCGCGAGTTGCTGGATTCCAAGATCTCCCCGTACCTCTCTTCCATTGCCTACCAATTCTGGCGTATCAACGACAAGGCGTTTTCTGATGCCTTTTACATGAACGGTTACAGTGGCTTGGCGATTCGTTTCGCTCAAATCATTTTTGCTCTCACCGGGGTGACCAAGGATACGGAGGATATTTGCAACGTCTCTGCGACAGAGGAGCAAGTGAAGATATGGAAGGAAAAGCTGATGCCCGTGCTTCTAAACCCGCTGGTCGTTACGCTCTTGAAAAGCCCGTTGTTCTGCTGGAATGCGCTTGGTGTCCCGCTCAACCAACGCAAAATGTTGTTGAATGAAGGCACCATGTATGAGTTTCTTAGAGATACATTGGACCCCATCCCTTCGACGTATTTGTTTAAAGATGGCGCATACTTTTACCCGTTGGTGCGTTTCCGAAGACTTTATGTTTACGTTTTCTCATGCACCCATTTCGCTTAGTGCCTTACGGGGCATTATACTCCCGCCTCGTGTCCGTCTTATCTCACCCGAGCAGGGTTCGATAAACTTAGAGCCGATAACACCAGGGCGACAGACGCGTTCCGTTTACACACTGATTCGATCATCAAGTAAGCATGGTCACATTTGTTGAACGTAAGAGATATATGCTCAATCTTGGTTAGCGTCCTCGGTGGTCTGTCGACGGGCTCGCTCACGCGTGCCGTTATCATGGATCACCTGGATTGGTTTGCACCAGGGTCCAAGGACGTCGACGATGAGGTGATCGAACTTGCGAGGGTGCTTTCGCCTGGCGGGTTTGTACTCTGGCGGTCGGCGGCGAGACAGCCTTGGTACCAGGAAGTGTAAGTTGAACGTCCGCTGCCACGCTTTCGTCAGTCTGATGTGGCGCGCATACATATAGATTTAGGAAGCACGGGTTCGTCGTTTCGCCGATTAGCATACGAAAAGGACCCGAGGTTGCGTTGGATATGGTCAACATGTGCGTGTATGGTTGATCTTTGGCATTTTCTTCCTCGTTGACGCGTCGTGGTCGAACGTTGTAGGTACGCATCGTTTTGGAAAGCCGTCCGAGTATGATGACGACATGCGATTTGGGCACGTGGGTGCGGAACGGTGATGCTTGATCGCATCAATGATCTCATGACTGTAACGATTTTTTTTTGCACTTTGGGATGCACACTTTGAATAACCGACTATCATCGCGCTGGGCCTCGAAAATGTCCCTTCTATGTTTATTATACCTGTATATATACAGGACCTGCGATCGTATACCCCTTACATGCTAGAGTAGAATTCAAGGGTATCACATGGAGCTGCTTACAAGGATGCGTTGGGTGTATCTGACAGATTGAATCGATCTCGGAACGCCGCCGCCACGATGGGACGATTCGTCGCGTTTTCGAGCAACCTCAAGAAACGTTCGTCTCAGGAGCTCGTGCGCGCCTGATTTCGTTACAGGTTGTCTTTCTGCGATCACGTTCGATCAGAATCACGATATGTCACCGTCGCCTAGCTTAGCCTGACGTCAGAACCTTTTGCTGTGACAGTACCCGCCCTCGGAGTCTGGCAGGACACGTCAACGTTTGTTCGTGCACGTTCGCGTTTCCGAGTTACGCGGACTTCCTCCGAACATCCTCGATCGATCGATCGTTGTCTCCGTCAAACGTTTTCGGTTGGCTTGCCTGCCTGTGGGATCGACATGTGTAGTCAGGCACTCTGAACGAGTGACAATACCTGACAGCGTCGTGCTCTCGGTGTCATCTTAGCCGATGTCGAGTGTTGGCGACATTGTGATTTATACGTAGCAGATCCGCTGCTCTTCAAGGGACTTTATCTCGACTCGTTCGATCAAGTCCTTGTTGCCGGGTAAAGCTTTGTCGCTCCCAGAGACCGAGGACTTTAAACACGTCGTATGAAGGGGTCCAGTAACAAAGGATCCATGGGAACTTGGGTATCAACATGTTCAGCCTCGTGATCCTTGTTTCCATTGGTTTGTAATCACCTCCTTCAGTGCAAGAGCAAAGTTTCTTCTTGACATGTATGTCGATTTCCGCAGGGACTCCTCACCATGCGTTGTCCGTAAAGAGGGATGCCATGAACCAGGGAACGCTGTCCTTGATCGTCGACCGAGCGCGGTAGCGACACGATGTCCTTGCACCTGTCGGGGGTATCGGCGATGAGAGCAATACAAGGAATCACCTCTCAATTGCGGGACTGCAGCGGTCTGGGATACAAAGGATGAACACACTCTGGGACCGATTTTCTAGAACTGGTAGTACTCATGAGCACGAAGAACGGACACGCACATGTTTCATCACTCACTAGCGCTACCCCTTGTTGCGTTCTCAAACCTCAGGCTGTCAGGCGACCATCCAGCCGGATTTGAAATTTCATTCAGATTCGTCTCTGCACGATCATGACGTGGACCCGTGTGTGAACGACTTCTAGATGACGAGCGCAAAACTCACGCAAAGGCTTTCTCGTACTTGTCCGGGCGTGCTTCTACTTGATTGAATCTATTGATTCCCTCGTCGGTGCTCACTCGCCGGCTGTCCCTCGTTCTCGTGATTCCTGTCAGGAGCAAATGCGGACAAGGAAACTATTAAGGTCCCGGATGAATACTCACCAGACACGACTTCCAAGAAATGGAAGTTATAACCTCGGCATTCAATTCAATGGTCCTGATCAGTTGCCTGATCTCATCGGAATCGTCCTCGCTGGGTCCGAAGGGAAATGGATCGTGGAATGTTCACATCACGGTACTACTCAAACCCATTAGTACAACCATGATCATGCCACTGCAATTTTCCCCTGATCAGTGGAGTAGTCTAGTCACGTAACGCTTCTTTGGCACGATCATGATGCATGATGGGTGAGTTGTCGATGGCATAAATATAGGGAAATTACCTCATGTTACCTGGCACTATACCCCCAAAACAAGGTAGCCACTGTATGTGCGTTTTCGATTTTCTCGACTGACTGATTATGATTTATGTTGTCAATTGCCGACGTTCGGGTCACGCCGCGCGCATAAATAACTTTTGCAGCCATGATGACGTGGTGTGAGACCGCGATGGCAGACGCGGTCGACGAGGGTTCTCTGGGTGCATCAGGGTCTGCTCGTCATATGATTGGAGGTAAATGTCCGTTACTCACCACATCGCGGGGGTTGACAGGCAACCAGCAAAAGGACAACTATCATCTCGGGCTTGTACGTCGCTCTCAAAGACATTCGTGAGCACTCGGTTTGTCTCGAGATTCACTCGACTGGTTGGGCTCCATGCAGGGAGAAATTCGATACTAGTCCTTGTCCTCAGGCGAACGTGAAGGGTAGCAAGTGAAGAGCCGCACTGACGACGTTATGTTGAACATAAAGATGGACACGCCTCAACTTGTCACACGTAAATGAAAAGAGCACTACGTCCACCATCTGCAAAAGTAAATATATACAGTCCAGGTACACCAGGTATCGAGCACGTATCTATGGACAGGTGTCATCCCAGGCAACGACCATGGGAATGCTCTCAGCCAAACCCAAACAAGACACCAAACAGGTCCTTCCACCCTCTCTTGACGACGAACTGGGCGCCCCCTCCGTATTCATCCGCGAGCCACTCAAGGTAATGAGTGTCCAACGTGCTGAGTGGCCCAAGTTCGAACGATAGGATGTCTTTGGGTGTAACATAAATCACCTCCACGTCCGGCGATGGCCGAGACGAAGGAACATCAACTAGGGTCGTGGGTGGCTGGGGAACCAAACTTGCCAGTCGCGAGAGCTGGAAACACGAGTTGGCGTGGAACGTCTGCAGCAACGCGAGCGTTGTCAATAGTTGTCGTTCCCGCCGCTCGTGTAGCGCCTGGTCTATCCCCCCACCCGCTTGGGGCTCGCTCAACCTCGGCATCGAAACTGAGCTGAACCCGGAATTAGAAGAAGCCTGGCGCCGTTGAACACCACTAGAAGAGGAGGGTGCATTAGTGTGACCGCTGGCCAAGGACATTCCGCCCGACTTCCGCATGCCCCTGACGTTCGGGCCAATACTGAGACTTGGTCGCCCTTCGATCCCCATGCCGAGATTCCGCATATAGGCACCGCCCAGACTCAAGTCGTCGTCACCGTCCAGCCGGAGCTTCCCCCAGTCAGCGATCGAGACATTCCCTGTTGAATCGCTTCGCCAAGACCCAATCCAGAGACCGGCGCAAACGAGGCAAACATCTTCATAAAGCAACCATGCATCCGTCCACGGGGATAGCCGTTTTGCTTTTGGATCAAGCTCAGAAGAAAGCTGACAGCATTCATACAAACAATCGCTTCCGTCTAGTTGTAGGATTCGGTCCAGTTCATTCCACTGGAGGACAATGAGTAAAGCAAAAAACCAAAGCGAGCGAGGTGAACACACCAATTTTACATCGCTCCAGGTGAATCGTACAAGAGAAAGACGATGGGTAGGACCTTTAGCGGTCGTTTGTTGAATTGGTTTAGACAAATACAACATCGGTCTCGAAGTTCGTGAGGGCGTTGAAGTCGTCAAGTCAATCACGAGGTCATAGTATGACGGTTTCTCGAGAAAGATTGCATCCGTGGTGCATGCGATCCATCCGCGACCCGCTTTCCCTTCGTGGTGCATCTTGTCCAGATCGCTGAGAGTGACCATCCCAAGGACCTTGATGCCTTCTTTCGATTTGCCCCTGAGTCGTGTGCGGGTCCATGATGAGGGATCTTCGGTCCCTTCTGAAGTGAGCAAGGAAGGATCTATCTGGACTTCGAAGCAAATGTCGGCAGCCACCTGACAGAGGATGCAGGCAGCCTCGACGGGCGGCAATGTATAAATTAAGATCCGCCGTCGTCCAAGCACGTGTTTGTATAGGGTGAGCGCAGATGGGCCGAGTATGCGCAACAAGTGGGGGAGGTGGAGACTCGGGTTAGATTGGGAATACTCGATGTTGGGCTGGATGGGTAGCTTTATCAGAACGCCAAGGCGGGAGCGGAGAATGTATGGTCTCACATTATCCAATTCATAACTCCATCCATGCCACCCCCCTGCTCCGCCAAGATCCGCCTTCCGGACCTTACGTTCCTCGAAGAAATCTTGCGCAGGCTCCCAATCGGATTCGGTGGGTTCAAGCACGCCTCGGCTTTCTAAGGACGAATAAATAGTATCAACGAGTGTCTTGAGAGCGTCTACGTGTCTCCAGGGTCTTGGTCTAGTTGAATTTACGAGCAGGACACCCAGAGAGGAAAGTCGGAATCCACGTTGTCCGTGTTCCGTAGTGCGCCGGCGGCGAAAGACACAGACGCCGGGGTGACTGTCTTTTGTGAAGTAACTGAGTGTGATTTTGGTGAACATAGAGGGTAACGGCGTCAGAAGAGTTGGACGTACACCACGTCCCGTTCAACCAGATGAAGACCGCTGGGAAGCGTGCTGAACTCGACACCATCGAGCTGTAGATCTATGGGACAATTGAGAGCAAGCTGGGGGAATGGGACGACAGTGCTTACCGTCGCTTGCCTTTAAACACCAGTCAACCACATTGCCCTTGGTCGGGTGGAAAGAAGCATGGAATATCGCAACTAGGGAAGAGACCCCACGCCGTCTGTTGGTCTGAGGGTTCAAACAATTGCAGAAAGCTGAAACATACCTATGTCTTGTGGTACGCGCGCTTTCTGGTCGACGTTGTTCATGATCTCCTGGTCCCGGATGACTGCGGGGTGCTGTTGCCAGCACGCAACGTGCAGTGGGGCCTGCGGTCGGCGTCTCGGCGTCGTGAGGCAATGCCAACGGTGTCCAAACGCCTCTCACGGTCTATATACGTTGAATTAGCTCCTTTCTTTCTCACCGTGTGTTCCACTTGAAGGGGATGCTCTGAGTGAACGCGCACGACGCAAGCCTATATATACATTTCCAAGACCCAGCTGGCTTTTGTTCTGCATTGGGAGTATGAAACCACACTTCCCAGACTGATCGCCACTGTATGTTTCACTAGATCCTCCAAATGTTCACGAGCAATGGTTCTACGGGTGCCGCACAAATGAACCAACGAATCGATAAGTACTACCGGTAACAACACACTGAAACATCTGTAACATACTATCACAGAGCGTGTTCATCAAAGTCACAAATCATCGACGTACTATGTATTCGGATTTGGATGGAAACGAATTTTTGAATCCGTCGAGAGTTTACTCACCAGGCTAACTCGAATTCTAGAAACGAGTCCAAGGTCTTCGTCTTCCTCACTACGGAACAAACGTCCATAATCTTTCACAAAAACTGAAGTTGAGCGTTGGCCGTCGCCGCTTGCTTCCATCTCAGTGTCTTACTACCACCACTTTCAACGACAATCAACACGGGAAAACACATCATGTTTCCCAAGACCTTTGACAATGATTCATCTGATTCCAAATCGTCCATGACGGAACGGAACAAGGAACATGCAAAGGGGAGCTTTCGCAGGACTCAGAAGAATGAGTCTCATAGGTAAGTAGATCTACAGTCTACTTTATCTTACTGATTTGTTCACGCGCTTGAACGCTGCAATCGCATTCAAATTCTCAGATGAAGATGCTCGTGAAAAGGTTACCGCTTTGGTGCTGAAATGTTCACGGCGACCACTCGGGCTCGTCTCCTCGAGACCGATACAAAGAAGCTAACACAGCTGTATACAAAACTTGTTCGCCTCCAATAGCTGGTCTTGACTTCACTCCTTCCACATTCCCGTCAGCGCTACTTGCATCTCTCAAACCTCTCGTGGCAATATTGCGTGGCCTTCCCTTGCCCTCTATTCACCCACCACATCCTGCAGGTCCGCTCATCCTTTATACCTTAAAGGAGGCACAACGTCTGACATGCGTGGGTCGTGGAATCGCAAGCCTTTAGAAATGCATGCCAAACGAGTCGTCGACCGCGCCGACACGTTGGATGGTGTCATTGCAGGTAAAGAATTCGGAACTTTGGTGGGGAACCTCCTTCGTATTGCTGAGGTGGTTGTTTCCTTTACTGTCGTGGTCGAATCACACTGATTTTGACGTGTACAGACCGAATACAGCCTCCTTACAGATCTTGCACTGCTCACTACACCCTCTCTCTTGGCATCTACTTACGATACCCTCCTCAACCTCCCTCTCACCCTCTTCACAGATACACACTCCTCCCTGACTGCCATCATCAAACGTTCTCTTCACAAATATACCTTCCATGCTCTCGCTGTCTACTCTGCTCTTTCACCATCTCAGAGCCGTTGGGAGACTATCATGACCTGGAGAGGAGAGGGGGGGGAGAGACACGAATGAATTGCGGGACGGGCTTGACTCTGTTAGGAGCGTGTGTTTGAGAACATTTAGCCGATCTGAAGTTGGCAGCTGCGGGACCTGGCAAAGGTGGAGAATTAGGCGTGAGCCTGGCTGATTTCACTGTGTCTGTGAGTGCCGGGAGTTCAGCTCGTTCCGTTGACTTGTATCAGACCGTACAATATCTGGATAGGATCCCAGAAGTGCAAGAGACACTCGGAGCAGCCCTTCTTGCGCTGGGGGACGGAAACTGGAAGATGGGAGAGGGAAGCAAATCGGGAAAACCCAAAAAGTTTCGATGATCGAAGTGACCAAAAAGGTAGTTCTCCAACAATATACCTGTTCGTCCCATTTTTTTCCTACCATGCGTCGGCCCGGTCACTCAATTATGATGTTCTCTCAAGTCAATATCATGAACATGACCGTGAACAGTTTGACTCTATCTCAAAGGCAACGTCGTGGTGCGTTTGGGTCTATATTTCTACTCAACAACATCTCCTACTCCTGTTCTCGTATCGTGTTGAAACCGACGCATCCGGGCCTAACCGAGCTGGTCACCAAGCCCACTGCAGATACACTCGCATCAGCCTTTCGAACTGCAAAAGTGGGTTACTTTGATGCATGCGTTGAGCGAAGACCGCGAAAACGAAAAGGTAGGCAGTAACGCGTGGAAAGCTGCCACCAAGGAAAAGTTTACGCGCTTCTATGACCTTTTGGACGAGGTTGGGGATAGGCATCGGATAGCGAAGGTGTTGGAGGAAGAAGAGGACGGGAGGAAGGCGATCGCGGAGGAGGCTGTTAAGCTCCGAGTCGTCGTGCCGAGTTTGCAGGGGTTCATTCAGAAGCAGAGAGATAAAGAATTCAGCAAAAGTGAACCTCTGCTTTCTCCGTCCATGGGGATTCGCTGACATCCGTTTTATTTAATGACAGGGTCTGAAGTAGATTTATTGATGTTGATATGTTTGAATTTCAGATGTCAAGCTGTCATCAGAAGAAGTGGAGACAAATACATACTTTCTACAGGTAACTGCTCGTCTATAATCATGATACCGAGAACTCGACGCCATATCCTCCAATTGCTCCGACAGATTCGCTAAGTTGTACGAGTGATACAGCTAATGCTTCACAAAACGAACAGCAACAAGACCATTCAGTGCGTACACATAGTGAAATTTTTTCAGTAGTCATTGAATGGGATCTCAATAATCGCATTTGAGAAACGCTCTTGCACGTTCGTGAAGCCTCGGCCACAGCTTTGAACCTCTCTTCTCCAAATATAGGACAAAGTTCCTTGGCATACTCCTCTATCCATTTCGACGACGGGAGACGCTGCGTAGTCTCTGATTCCCCTATGTCATCGAGATCATCAACCCGAATGATAACGAGCACGTCTGGCATGAGACATTGGAGAAAGTTGAAGATATCCTGCAACGGGAATTCGACGTCGACATAGAGGTATACATCGGCGTAGCGATCCGATGTCGAACTTCCCCGTCCATGCCTCCGCGCTGCGAAAAGAGCTGATCTTTCAAACATGGTGTTCCATTGTGGGATGAGACTGGGTTCGAACCAGGCACCGGCAGTGCGCGGGAGACGCAGCTCGGCCCGGCTTCGTTGGGCGAGCAAGCTTGTGTATTCTGGCCGAAACCGTGTGTAGCTCAAGAACGCCAGCAAGGCATCTATGAATATCGATGACCCTCTTTGTCAGTCGCGGTGCAAGGAGAGTGTGCTTGCAGTACCGTCCGTTTCATGCTGCTCCCAGCCCAGTTGTACCAACTGCTCGACTCTTTTGAGCAGAAATGCGTGCGCGCGCGCGTATGTCTCGTCGAGTTGTTTGTCGTTCAAGGGAAGCGGTGGCCTCGCAGGGGATGCTCTACTGCCTTGTCCACCAGGCTCCGAGTCGTTCAAGAATCTCACATACGGTCCTTCCCCGCCCATTTATGAATGAATAATGGACTGGTGATCGATGGATAGTGCAGTGAAGATGGGGGTTGGGCGTTTAGATATCGATATCATTTCGCCCTTACTGGGTAACAGGAACCTAGCGTGCGAGGAACATTTAAGACGGGGGATCCGGAACCGTCATGACTGACTTTTATTCCCTACCTGCCAGTGCAAAGTTTGAGAGCATTTGTTCCCTTCGACTATAGATATGGTCCGCTGGAAGAGCCCATATTGCGACGTCAGTGGTCACGGTAGCAAGCGAATAGGGTTAGGGTTACTACTTAAAATGAATTATTTTTATTACGGACTTGCTGTGGCTTCCACGTAAAAGACGCGAAACGACAACGCTGGCTCTCTCATCCATGTCGACGATGACGATGGCGGCGACAACCGACCAGCAAGTATCCCTCAGCGTAGTAACCAGAGGGAGCTCCTCTCACCTGAGCAGACCAGCCAGACAGCTCGTCCCTGCTTTCCTGCAGAAGCTATATGAGTGCGTCATCTAATCTTTGCGCAGGGGCTCGTGATTTGCTCATCTGCCAATTCGCCTGGCGTTCCACAGGATGGTCAACGACCCCGCCAACCAAGATCTCATACGATGGTCAGATACAGGCGACTCCTTCTTTGGTGTGTATCTCCTCGCCAGCTACGCGCCCGACGCGAGTCGCATCTAACCTCCATTCCAGTCCTCGACCAAGAACGATTCGCAAACGAAGTCCTCGGGCGCTGGTTCAAGCACAAACGATTTAGTTCTTTTGTCCGCCAACTCAACATGTACGGTTTTCACAAAATTCCCCATCTCCAACAAGGCGTTCTACGTGCCGAGTCCGACACTGAATTTTGGAACTTTGAGCACCCCCACTTTCTGCGTGGTCAGCCGGACTTGCTTTGCCTCATACAGCGGAAAAAGCCGCCTGCAACGCCGGGCGACGATGCGCATACAACCCCCCTTGCAAACAAGGACGCGCCGGGTAACGCGGCGGTGGGACCGTTGTCTGCGAACCAGCTGTTGGACATCAATTCGATCGTGAATGGAATACAGGCGATCAAACGGCATCAAGCAGCCATCTCGGCTGACCTGAACGAACTGAAAGGCTCGAATCAACATTTGTGGCACGAGGCGATGATGGCTAGGGAAAGGCATAAGAAGCACCAAGATACCATCAACCGGATTTTGAAATTCTTAGCAGGGGTGTTTGGGCACGCTGATAACCAGATGAGAAAGGACGAGGATACGCCGCACGCTGTGGTGACGAGACAGCCTCAAAGGCTGATGATCGCGGACGGACGGAGTGGGCAGCAGGCGGACACCGGTGAGGCCGCGGAGGAAGGATCTAGGTCAAGCATGGAAAGTGCACGGTCGACGGGCTCCACGGGTGGGTCTCCTCAGATGATCTCACTATTCGTCGCGTTGACCCCCATCTCTAGATCTCTTTGGGTCATTAGATACCCCTTCCGCACAACCTTCGGAGCCATTCACCTCCCCCAGGTTTTCTTCTGTTGAACCGAGCGTCACGGATGCGCCTACACCGGTTGCCACGGAGCCGCATCCCGTCCCTCAAGAGACACAACCACCGCCAATTACCCTACCGGGTAATGTGACGAATACAACATCGCTCAGTGCCCCTGCTGCCCCTGCCCCCGCCCCTACCACTCCCTCAGCCTCACACAACGACAGCATTGTACAGACAGCGTTAACCTCTGTCCTTAACTCACCGACTCAAATGCAGAAACTACTCGCGGCACTCGCGGCTCAGTCTATCTCCCCCGACGTATTTCCGTCAGCAGCTCAACCACATCCTCAGCAACACCTCATCGCTCCATCTCCATATAACAGCGACTCTCAGCAGTACGCTCCCAGCACAGGCCCAGGCGCAGGAAACATTCACCCCAACGTCAATACATCTCCACGATCGACATTTGACTTTACGGAAAACAACGCGTTGTCACCTTTTACGCTTCCGCTTCTTGAGGGTCCTTCTGAGCCTGATCCGTTCGCGCTCCAACAGCAAGACGATCGATTTCAAAGGACCTACAAGACTACAGCGGAGATCAACAACGATGTGGACGAGTTGCAAACCAATATCCAATCGCTCATCCAGAGCCTGGGTATCGATCCAACAACGCTGGATTCCGTTATACATCCGGCAGAAACTCCCACAGGTGTTGGAGGTGGGGGAGGTACATCTGCGCCTCTACCCGCTGGTGACATGGACATGTTCGATTTTGACTCGTTCTTGTTGGACATGCCCCGCGCGAACGAAGAGGACGGGGACCTTGATAAGTTGGCGGAGAAGCTGGACCCATCAACGGTTGTTGCGCCCAAGATTCCAGATCCGTCCAAGAATGGGTCCGCGTCTTCTGCGCGATTACATGCCTTTTTGGACGAAGTAGCGTCGCAAGATGGGAGTGAGGGCGGCGGCACGGATGTGGGTGTACCTCAGCTACATGCGTCGCAGGCGTTCAAGGTCCCTTCTGGAGGGCCAGGGGCTGTCGCTGGTATAAGTACGAGTATCGGCGCTGGCTCAGGGACACGCGGACGGAAGCGCAAGTCGGATGTGATTCTAGACGACGTGCATACACAAGAGGGACAAGGTGCGACACCGATGTCGATGGCGACCTCTACGACAACTTCGACAACAGGCAACAAGACCAAGCGCAAGCGATGAAGGCATATGGGTCCACTGGATACCGGATTATGCAGCGATTTCGAACGGATATCCACGGTCTGTTGAACTTGTAGCAAAAAAAGTCGGGCAAGGTGGGAGGGCAGGAGGTCGCTTTGGCCGTTGACGCTATCAAGGCGGTTGACGAGATACTTGGTCTCCAGCGTGTCTTTTTCCCTGTTGTTAGTGTACTGTCCAAGTATTTGTAGCTTTGTATAGATAGAATAGCATTGACTCATCCCAGAACATGACGTTTGAAAGACCAGCGCTGAGATTATAATATGGACGAAGATGTTCCACATTTGACTCGAGATGGATGGAGGAGTTTGTCCTATATTTAATGCGATCCCGGCAACAACTGTATCATGTACGTCGCCGCCCTCTTCCACTGTGCCAACAACCAAGAGTCGATCCCAAATATTCCCCATCCCGGTTCCGTTCCCGCCACCTCCACTCTATCCTACTTGATATGCCCCACAGCCATCTTCAATTTCCCCCAACCTCTCTCGCTGCCAGAGGGTCTCATGTTTGGATTCGCTACCAGTGCATATCAAGTCGAGGGCGCTACGAAAATGGAGGGAAAATGTCCAACCATATGGGACTGGGCGAGCAGATTTCCGGGATTCATACAAGACAATACCGCAGGTGAGCACTTCGACCTCTTGGGACATTTATGTAAGCCCAAGAATGCAACCGGTTTACCTGCATGCATGGTGGACGGTGGTTCGATATGTGAATGATTTAGACATGACAGTCTTGGTTCCTTTGACCAACTCCCTCTATGTCTCCGCCAAGTTGAGTGACACGGAGCGCGTTATTGATGATATCTGCACAGGTTGCCATGCGAAAAAGGTATTTGCATGCTAGTTGAAGCTGTATTACTTTTCTTTGAGACGCTCCCGGGAGTTGTACAGAAGAAGCAGGATAACATCAGGGCTCCTCGAAGAGGACGTCGTGAAAATGTTCGAATGAAGTGATACTCGATTGATTTCCGGTCGATGCTAATACTTGGAGCTGCATATATGCGTACTGGTCTGTCAGTATACGTCAGTCTTTGGACTGAATGTCCGCTGCGGTGGGCATGGCGTGTATTTCTGCAAGCTCGGAGTGCCAGTGATCGGCGGATCCCTCAGGCTTGCGTCATACGAACTTGAATTTACAGGGAATGGCACAGAAACGCACAACGACGTCACCTGCAACGCGAATCATTCCCTTTCCGGGGAGTCACCACAAACAACATAAATACCCCCTCCGACGCCAAGATACATCCCCATTCCCACTCCTCCTTCGTCTCTTCAGCTAGCCATGTTCCCTCGCATCTCTGCCTTCCTCGCTGTTGTCATCGCCGTCGCCGCCAGCGCGCGCATGGAACGGCACACGCACGTCCGCCGTGACACCACCTCCAATCAGTGCAACACCGGCGCAGTCAAGTGCTGCAACAGTGTCGCCAACGTGGGTTTTCACTACTTGCCTATCGATTGTCGCTCGTGGCCCTTGCTTACTCCCTGGAAAGGCATCTGATATCTCGAACGTCCTTAACATGCTCTCCTACTCGTACGATCCAGCAGACAGCGTTGGTATCGACTGCACCCCCTTCAACATTTATGGGGCTGGGGAGTCCGCCAGTTGCCAGGAGCAGCCTGTATGCTGCTCGAACGACACCGAAGTAAGTCCCGGACCTCTTCTCCGTCCTCGTTGCGTCTCAAACCTTGTCCCAGAAAGGGTTCATCAACTTCGGGTGTTCTCCGATGGACTTCAACTAGGCACCATCTTGCTAGGATCGCACGTTAGCCGTGTTTTCTTGTCGTCTGTTTTCGAAAAAAAGTTGGTCGATTGGCAGGCATATTTGAGCCTCCATTCGTTTGGTGGTCTTGGTACTTGTGTATGGTATTTGATGTAAAATTGAACGACGCTGTCTCATTCGTTTCGTCGCCGAGCTCGAGGCTTGGAGATGCACATCAATCAAAGTGAACCCAGCAAGCGCGCTACCGGTCCATGCCATTCTGATTCACTGGTCTGCCATGGATATTTCTTCCCCTTACCTTGCTCTGAACCCGGGTTCCGCCCGGAGTCAGCAAAGACAACATACCACCAGCTCGATCATGTGGTGTTGAGAAGCCGAACCCACTATCAATGTTGTTCCCGTTCTCCCGTCCAAGATCGCGGGCATGAAGCTCCCAGATGTTCGTGATGTCATCGAAGCGATAGAGTGATAGTGATTAGAGCGACGCTCGACATATGTAGCATACGGAATGAAAATTGTCGATCCCGAAGCCTCGTTTGAGAATTTGAGAACCACCAAGGGATCACGCAGCAGCATGCTATCACGGGAGGGCAGAGCGAGCTCGATTTATCCAGCGGCATCCGGACTGTCTTGAAATAGGCTCGAGTGAATGATGAGTAGGGAACTTATACAAAGTAGTAGAGGCGACCCACCTGGAAGAATAGCTCCACATAACGATTGGGCTGACATGTCTTCATCGCTTTGTATGTTTGAAGAGACACCCTCACGTGCCGGATGGATATGAGCGTGCATGTCACTACGCCGAGGAGAAGCTGAAGAACGACAGTAACTTGAGACCATGTTATTGCTGGCGTGGTATCAACAGAGATTGTGCAAACCGCGAATTAAGTACTTGCGTGTCGGATACTGTGTAATCACTGAGCGGTATCGTCGCCTCGCCTTTCTACGTCGACGATGAGAAAGCCACAGCGAACAGGACCCAATTAGTATAGCATAGCGCGGGCTGAATTTTGCATACCTGAGTGAGACCTGGTGAAGAAATAACACATGTGACGATGGCTAATCCGCAACAGAAATGACCAGGAGAGTCCCCAAAACTAGCTTTGATTGACGATACATTGCCCAGACACGGGAGATCATTGCTACTGCATACTCTGCTCCCTTTGGGCGGTTAACAGACAGCTCACGATCTGCTCCGACGAGGAAGATTAGAGCCCGTCCAACTTCTAAAATGGTTAGTGATGTTGCCTAGACATCGGATAATTACGGCTATGCATATATCCAATATCAAGTATTTGAGGCAATTATTGACGACGGGCCATGAGAGAACGTCCAAGGTGTATTGGACGAGAGACGGGTTCACCTTTTGAGAAGGAACTACCAACTTGTAACGGGCTCATGAATTTGGTTGATCATACATTCGAGGATTCAACATACCGAGACTACTGAAGCTGATGAATCGATATCGTGTCAACGTCACAATGTGATATACTTTCATGGCGTTGGAAAGGCTACAATAACGAACCTGAGAGATACGGTTGGTTAAGGGTGGTGTTTCAATATTCTGTAGCCTTATGAGAAGTGTAAACACACAAAACAATGGAGCCAACGGACGATGTATTCTGTGTTGTCGGGGTCGCCAGTTCAAGGTGCGCGAATTGCATAGGCATTTATGATGTGATACCTCGTTCGAAAATGTCAGGGATATCATTTGTTCCAGTTACATGAGCTTAGTGCAAAAGAAAGTACACGGGCGACGACTTACTATGTAAAATCATATCCGACTGTGACGGAAAAAATGCGAGTCCGAGTTCAACGATGGAAAACGTACAGCACCGTGACCCAATGGTCAGTAGGTCCGGTGACGCTTCATTTCCCGAACCTGCTGTAACTTGTACGGAGTCTTGTTAGCATCGGAAAGTGAACACGAACGAAGATTGCGATGTTCGTGTTCCCTTTCCGTCGTTACGAGAGGTCGACCGGAACCGCTGAAAGTCACGTCCAGCCAAACGTTGACTTTCCCACAGTTTACGGGCGGCTGATGGTAGTATGTTACGTAATCACAGGGGCATCCACTGGCACTGGCATGAGCCTGCTTCTTAAAGGTCATCCTCTGCTTCATACACGCCAGAGTAAATGACGCACGTCACTGGACAATGCCACTCTCGGTGTAAAGTTCACCATGCGCGCCACTCAGTTACAGGGTGCTTTTGATTTTCCTCGCCGTGACACCCGGAGGGCTGTCGCCAGCACCTCACAAATTTCACCCACAGTATCCGTGATTCATATAGGGAATCGAGAACGGGGAATCTACCCCCGCAGGATCGCGCTTGCGTGGTTGCGTAACGTGCGTTCAAAGTCGGCACAGCCTGGTGGCCGGCAGGAGCTACGCAAGGCGAACGGTAGTAGGCGAACTTCAAAGCTTCAGGCCTCACAGGAAGATGAGTCAATTTGTTCGGTCTCGCATGGAGACGGCACCAGTGCCGCTTGTGCTTGCTGGCCTTCAAGTTTGGGTCGTCGTTCGAGGCGCTGCCGTTTTCTCGTCAAGGAAATTAGTAAAGATGCGGCGTGGATGTGCTCTGTGGTAGCGGCGATTAGTACCGCTACATAGTAACAATGAACTAATACGAACTAAAGTTTGCTCAAAGGTGAGAAAGGAAGGCCAAGGGGTACATATGCCTCCTTAAGAGTTGCTTCCTACCCAGATGGCGCAACGGAAATGATTTTGGGAACAGCGACCATACACACGGACGGGAAAGCGCAGAACACAAGAATGATGATCCGAACGTTTCTGGAAACTTTTGCAACCAATTCTGGCGCGGATTCTTCTTCACAGAGTGATTCGAGAAATTCGAAGGGTGCATGTAATTCCGCTGCAAATCCGCTTTCGAGAAGGGAGCGGGAATGAGTGAGGCCGAAGCGGGGGTGAATTTCAAGTTTCTCCTTTAAAGAGGATCTACCGCCGTGGGGATCGTAGGTTTAGCACGGAGATTATGGATGTACCGGGGATTATAGGAAACCCTTGATTCCAGACAGAACACTCGGAGGCCAGCCCTCGTAGGTAATAGATAATTCATGAGGCTAGGCGCAGCGCATCCTGATAATCGATCTGATCAGCCACTGATATCGCGACGGGGTTTGAGACAGTGAACAAGGTACCATCTAGGTGGCAGAGGTCAGGGCTCAACGGCTATAAGATGAGCAACTCGCACAGTACACATCACTGGCATTCCCGAGGCTCTTACCACAGTCAAGGGCTCGATGGCTCCCAACCTTGTTCCCGGCTCTTTCCAAATCGTGTCTCTCGTTGAGGGCAACCCCCCCACCAGTATCAATCTTACAGAGCCAGGTTGGCAGAGTGTCTACCTCAAAGGGCCTATCACAGGGGTGTGACAGTCTTCCACCATCATTCGAGATGCATCGCTCACCTTATCTGCTGTAGTGGAAAGTCAAGAAAGTAAGCGACAACACTTGGCACCTTACATTGGGTGGGTATCCCTACACAGGGGTACTTGAAGATAAGGTCACCGCCACCACTAACGAGCAACAAAACTTGAAATGGGTTGCCACCTACAGGGAACTCCAGGACGGATACACGTGAGCTGTACTGCTCTTCGCGGCGATTCTGTGTCTCACGGAGCCATTCCCTGGCCAGCATCCAACCGGCTGACAAACTGAGTTGTGGATGGACAGTCCATAGTGACTATTTGGAGGACAATTCCCCAGTAACCGATTCACTCCTGTTGACGCTTCAGTTTTCTGACTTAGTAGCAGGTTGAGATCAAGACCATCATAGAATTCAAGTCCTTGCCCCCTAGGTATTTGACTTCTCAGTTGTTCAGGTTTGTGCCAGTTCTCGAGTAGGCAGGAGGGATTGTCAAGTATGTCCGAGTTGTCACACTGTTTCAAGTGAAAGAAGAATTGAATTGAATCAGAGTTTTCCTGATCACACACCTGTGCAAATGCTGAAATGTTGAAACGAGAATGCAGAGCACCTGCGTTTCAGATCTGAGGCCTGGCTTAAATTGATGGCACCAGACACCATCATCCCAGGCCGGCGTGAGAACCCGAGAATAAGACCAATGCGCCGCCGCTTGAGGGCATAGCCGGTATCACTAATGAGCCTATCACCAGTCCCATTCTCGGATGACCTGATACGAGGACTCGTGGAGGGGTGGTCAATTATAAGGGAGGAACAAAAAGACCGAGGATGTTCGCCCAGACATATCTTCCAACAGGATCCGCAGTGATGCCATGGGGCTTGTCGAATCGTGCTCTGAATAGTATTATTCTCCGTTGTCGCTTCGAGTGACACGATACCCTTCATTGTGTCAATCTCCGTGCGTCGGACCCATGAAAAAATAGACAGGAGGGGCACTGTATGAAGAGAAATCATCCACAGTTGAGGTTGTACCTTATCCAGACTCACGAATACGCCACCAGTTGAGCAGCTCTCTCACCTCCAGTTCCTCAAGAGCCCAGCTGCCGCAGCAAGCACTCCCCTGGGATGAGATGGAGGAGGTACAAGAATAGTGAGGAGAGCATACCATGTGCAAGGTTCGAGAGCTGCTGCTCGATCACGCCGACGGGGACTAGCGAGAGATCTCTAATATCATTGCGTGTTTGCCCTTCTTCATCCGATTCTTTGACGGGTGACCCATGACAAATTGTATGATTGGGTGCTCGCAGAAGCAATCAGGAAAATTCATAGTGAAACCCTGGAGGCTTGGGCAAGAGAAATGGTGACCCGTGCGCTATCAGGGACTAGGACGGTAACTAGCCCCTTCAGAAAGGTGATGTGAGTAGTCGGGAGAACATACGCCTCAATTTCCCAGAACCCAACAAACCATGCTGCCCGGGAAAGCAATGCCAAATCCCTCCGCAGTACGCCATGTCAGAAGCAGCAATGAGGGATATCGGCATACCATAATCTTGAAAGAAAAGACAGACAAGCCGATGGAAATACTCGACTCTATCTTGAAATAGGAAGCGTATGATGAGCATGAGGAGTGCTTATATGATAGCGACAAGCACCGTCACTGAACTAGGTGATGACCTGCACACAATATTGAAGGTAAACCCATAAAAAAATAAAATGTCAGGGGAATACCCTGTGTCTTCCACATGAGACCTCGACTTCTGAATCAAGATCGCCACACTCACAAGTAAGCATAGCAGTGATCAATGTCCAAAGATATAAGTTACAACCAACCAACGATTCCGAGGTAATTGGGTGGGTTGGGCTGCTTTTGCATGATGTCATGATTGTCTTGGTAAAGATAATGATGGGACCTGGATACCTATGGGATAGTTGATGGGAGTAACAACCTGTCGTTACTATGCACCTACACACCAATTACACCAACAATGGTTAGCGGTGTGCGCCAAATACTGAAAAAATGAATGCCGCCACGGAGAAAAATGCCAGGATTTCGGTAATGCCATACTGACAGTGCGTGGTTCAATCAGATCTAAAGATGTCAGGAACGCTATGTGGCGAATCAGGTCCAGGTGTCCAGGTGATAAGATGAGCGTACTACGCAAGAAAAAATCAAAGTGGTAAGTGGAACGACTCTATAAAAATACCAGGGTGCGGGGGCATGGATGTCTTGGAGAATTCCGGCACACAGCGATGTGCCTGAGGAAGGGACAGCGGGTGAGTCTCCGTGGTAAATTACCTTCGCCGTTGTCACAGTGGACTTGTAGCTATCGATCATCTCATCGAGGTACTTGGCTTCTTTGAATGTAGACGTGAATTTGAGCACTTGAACGTGGGCCAGTGACCTGCACGATGTAGACTCGGACTCTGACACCATGTTTTACCTTGGCAGGAAATGTCCCATGTCAAAACATGTGCCACAGCTCAATTGAGTCTCGGACCAGCGTCGAGTCAGTGTGATAGATCACAACCACCGGGATCCGTCCAGCGCGGATACTAAAAGTAATTATTTTTGTCCCTAAATAATTTGGTAACATAATCCCCGCGTCGCTTTCCTTTCTTGCAGCTACTACTTTGTGTCCCTTCACGTCCGCACGTCTGCCCTTGTTCCGAGTCCCTCGCCGTTCCAGCGTGTCTTCAAGTCGTGAGTACTGTCCCGTGTCATTCCCTTGCAATGTGTCTGACCACACCCTTTTCTTTGCCATCCATACAACTATAGTGGGACTGGTTTCCCCCACAATACCCGCACTTCTTTTCAGTCCACTAGTGCCTACTCCCGAACAGCGAATGGCTATTTTCTGCGTCAATCCCTCATATCTTTGACCAATACAATTTCGATCATTCAGAATCGTACCTCCTTACCTCGGCGACGCACTCATATTCGCTCCCTATTCCAAGCGCAGCCGCTCTCCTTTCCGTTTCATTAACTCCCTTCATGGCATCCGATTCACCGCAAGTTCGCCGTCGTCCCACTAGGGCCAAACCAACAGACCCGCTGCGCAACTCGAACATCGTCCGAGCGTCCGTCCTCGAGACCGCTCTCGAACTCGGCTTTGGCCAGAATTCAACCGTTGCAGATTGGATTTTCAATAACCCTCTCTCAGAGGAAGCAGAGGATCTACATCCCGAGCCATATGACCAAGTCAAACTCGACACTGAATCAGAACCGGCTCCGTATGTTGCGGAGGTGTGTATCCCATCAGTCTGTTTCTCCACCGTTCCTGATGTGAAATTCATTTCTCCCAGGCAATGACGCCCACACTCACTTCGGGTTCCAATTCCACTTCGGACGAATCCTCCTCCCTTAATTCCCCGGGTAACAACGCTCCCAATGCGGCTATCACAACCATCCAGGTACATACGCACAAGCCAAGTGTCACAGAGTCCCCACACGTACACTTTGGTGACTTTCCCCCGGATCAATTGCAGTTGTTCTCGCCCTTCACTCTATCTCCTCATGATACACAGGGGACCAGGAGCAACTCAGGAAAGCTTCCTAGAGACACTGAGCGCTCACGCAGCCAGGACGAAAGCCTTGAATCCCCTAGCCCAGTGCTTGCTGATACTGGCTACACCAGCGAGGGTCAGTATCTCTCAAAAGGGCAGAAAGATAAGCCTGGGAAACACAAGGGCCGGAAGGTCTCGAAACCCAAAACCCCTGATAGCAGCAAGACCAGCGAGAAAGACGGGGGCTATGCATCAGACGGTGGCTATCTTTCTGCCTCTTCTAACAAATCCCAGGGGAAATCATCTGGCAACGTTAAATCTCGTGCAATGGCCTTCTTCCGGAGACGGCCGAAAAAGTCCGCGCGTGCAAGTGATGATGAAGATGAGGACAGTATACCTCCTGTGCCTGCAATTCCTACCCTTCCAAGACCTTCGAGCCCGAAGCCACTTGAGCGTCGTGTGGCTCCATCATCACCGACGCGATCTGGATTTGCTCCATTAACATTGAATTTAACAAGTCCGCCCGCATCTCCGAGACGGCAAATGAGCAAGAGTCCACCGCCTGTTCATGTGAGAGCCGCATCTCCACAGCAATGGGATCAACTTTCTGTGCCTCAAGGAGTTTCTTCCCCATCTGCATCAAGTCCCACCGTATCTGTCCCAGCTGCTACTGCCGCGACAATTCCTCTTCCACCTTCTATGCCAGGCACACCCCTCTCAACTGCTTCTTTCCCTGTTACGTCACCCTCGTTGACGCAACATGCGGCGGGGGCCCTGAAATCCGTGTCTTCGAGGCAGCACCTTAGTATTCCTCCGCCAGCACCTCCGCCGACTCTTCCTCTCCCTCAGCCACCACCATCTCCATCAGCTTCAGCTGGTGGATTGTTACTCTCCTCGCCAGTAATACCGACGAGATCATCTAGAAAAGGTGCCCCCACGCGTCCAATCCCTGTGGTGCCACCGACCCCAGGATCCACGCGGCCACTGACTCCGCATAGAACCGCATCTCCCTTCAGACCTCTTCTTTCCCCCAGGGCATTACCTACTGCTGTGTCCCATACTCGCGTAGGTGAATTCCCGATTACTTCCGGTGGTGATCAACCCAACGGTAAAGAGGTAACTGGGAGACAACGATCTGGGACGGGTGGCTTGGGAGGCACCCCCGCTTTTCTGCAACGGAGGATCCAACATGGTCCACCCCCGTCCCTGCGGCACCCTCCTCCCGATGTTCCACTACCCCCGTCACCCTGTCTGACTCCGAATATGCGTCCACGTACGCCGATCGGGTCGCCTTCCAAGTTCCACGAGCATTTTTCGTCCGTCTCTTCCGTGCCGTCGTCGCAAGTCCTGTCGACGCTCACGTCCATTAGCCCTTCACCAAGCATAGTTGCACTGTCTGAATCATCCTCCGGTCCTTCTGTACGGTCATCACATATATCGTTGGCCTCAGAGCGCAGTGAGGAACCAGCGGTTCGTCATTCGGGAAATACACTGGATTATTCCCGCCCGACGACGAGCGCATCCACCTTTTCTGGTTCAAGCTACGGCCAGCCCATCTCGTCAGCATTTGGCAGACCCGCGATGGATCTCAAGTCGCGCTTTTCGGACAGAAGTGATGTCAATTCGAGTGTCTACTCACCGATGATGCACAGAGACAGTGGTAGCGTTACCACTTTCGATGCTGACGACGATGACATCGACGATGTCGCTCCCAAGCGTTGTATCGATGGAGATGATGATGCATCAGTGTACACCTCCGATGACAAGACCGCTGGCAGACGAACGATGTACCTCGTAGAACATGGCGAGCTGAACGAGAACGGAGACGAGATTGCGATCGCGGATTACTGGGGTGGTTACGAAATGCCGCCTCTACCGCCTCTACCTCCTATGCCTACTCGGCCTGGTCCAGGATACTTTTGACGAACCCTTTGGATCTGATTTCGCCCTCGATTCATTCTCTTGGGTTTCTTTTTACGGTGACGCAGTTTCAAACGCCTCCTGGAGCGGTAATTTATCCTGTTTATATACGCCATCTATTCCTTGCTTCATGGGGGTTGCATCTTACCATTCTTGGGCTTACCGTTCCTTTGCATTAAGCGTCTTAATCCGTGGTGCTTTCACCGCCCGCTCGCTAATACTTGTTGCGCTTCCTGGTTACTAAACACCATTTCTGCACGTTGTCTACATAGCCTTACGACCAACGCCTTTTTGATCCTTTTCCTTGTTACTGGTTGTCGCGTTCCACGCAATAGACGGTACTTATTAACTACTGCTCGAGGCAGTCTTTAGTAGACTATATCCCAAAATTGGGGGCACTAGTATTAGTTTACTAGACTGTATTGCAAGCAGGACCGATAATTCAATGGATCAAATGGTGCTCGACTGAGGCCTTTGTTGCAGCGATTGTGACCGAGCTTTGAACTGACCATTGTGTGCCCACTACGTTCGTGTCGCACTCGGAGCCAGTGGTCAACCACGCATCATGTAAGTATTGATGATCGTTGCTCTATAACTGATTAATTCCGAACTGATCGTAACTAGCTAAGCTTAGGCATACACGGTGCTACCGGAGAACTTGGAAAGGTATCTCTACTGCCCGGGATTCGACGTAACTGTACGATATCGTAAAAAAAACAGAGAGAGAAATGTACGCCGAAGGGGAGTCGAACCCCTGCCGCTTGCTTGGAAGGCAAGCATGATAACCGCTTCACCATCGGCGTGATCTGATTTACCATATCTGTCCATTACCATAAGGGAGTTCGCATCCACTGGCCCGCAGTTGTCCGTTCAGCTCCGTTCGCAACACACCTTCGTACACATACTAGCATCTCTAATACCCACTCTGGCAGCACTTCATATCTAGTCCTTATTGCGATGTCGCTGCAACACTTTGGAAAGGGTGCTTTGCGGGTCGCCAAGAACTACACCAAGGGTTATTCGGATACGCAGGCCAAAGTTCGGGACGCCACGTCGAACGATCCATGGGGACCCTCGGGTACACAGATGAACGAGATTGCGCAGTTGAGCTATAATCAGTGCGTGTCGTTGCACCCTGCGAGACATGGTATCCTCCGCCCGAGGATCGTAACCTTTTTTTTTTCGCACAGGAATGACTTTGTTGAAATTATGGAGATGCTCGATAAGCGATTGAACGACAAGGGGAAGAATTGGAGACATGTGTTCAAGGCGAGTGTTGGCCGCGTTTGGCGATCCGACGTTCATTGTAGGCTGAGACAATACAGTCTCTTACCGTTCTCGATTACCTCTTGCACGCTGGGTCGGAGAACGTCGTGCTCTATTTCAAAGACAACTTGTACATCATCAAGACGCTCAAGGAGTTCCAGTATGTGGACGAGGATGGCAAAGATTGTGGTGCCAACGTGCGGCAAAAAGCAAAGGATATATCCAATCTTTTGAGCGATGCTGGTCGCCTTCGGGAAGAACGAAGGAACCGGGCTTCCATGCGTGATCGCATGATTAAAGGACCCCCGAGTCTGGAAGCGGACGAAGAGATAGGTGAAAGAAGTAGCAGCAATGTTGCACCTACGAGAGGCCGAGCAAACGACCGAGACGATGACGAGCTCAAGCGTGCCATCGAGGCGTCGAAGCAGTCCCACGCTGAGGAGCAGGCCCGACTGGCAGAGGAGAATGACATTCAGCGTGCAATCAGACTCAGCGAGGAAGAAGAAGCGAAACGAAACAAGGCTGTCGAGGATTCGAACGCTTCCGCGTTGTTCGATGATCAAGCACAGCTGTACGTGTTCTCCCCCGAGAATGATTTTTATATAAAACTCTCTGTTGCTCTTCTAGACCGCCGCCTCCAAATGGTTCGAACAATCCTTTCCCGTTTGTCGATGCTTCGTCATACGCGACTGGTCTCCAACCCCAATTTACCATCCAACCCCAATTTACAATGCAACCTCAACTCACGTCCTTCAATCCTTACCAGCAACAGGCACAACAGGAAGCGATGCAGGTACATCTCTCGCGATATGATTGCTTGCCGGGTCGATGTACTCAGCCGATTATAGGCAGAATACTTGAGACAGCAGCAAGAGTGGTTGCGTCAGCAACAGGAGTTACAGGCCCAACAACAAGCGCAGGCACTACAGCAGCAACAGCAGCAACAGCAAGAAGAATGGCTCCGCCAACAGCAAGCACTGCAAGCGCAGCAGCAGGCTCAGCAATTGTTTGCTCAACCTACCGGATTCGGGTGCGTTCAACACTGATGTCCGTTGTATTCGCTGCTTACTGGTCGCCTGCAGTTCCAACAACCCCTTCGCACCTTCCCTTTCGCCATCTCCCGTGTCACACGTTTCACCTCCTCCGATCAATGGAACCGGTACGGGCCCGTCATTCAACCTCCAGGGGACCTATGCAAACTCGATGGCGCCATCGTATGGCTCCACGCCTTCACCTGTGCCTAGCTCTCAATCAAGACCGGAGGGTTCTTCATACTCGGGTGATGCAGGAAAAGCGCAGACGCGTACGGACCAAGAACATGCCCATCTTGCAAACCTGTTTGCAAACCGTGACGATGGCCAGGATACCTTTGGAAATATTGGTACTCTACGGTACGGCCAAACGCAGGCTGGCCGAGTTGCCACGCAGAAGACGGGGGTCAGCACGAACAACCCATTTACTCTCCAGCAGCAGCAGCAGACGCAAAATCCAGAGCAGCCCTTCTTTTCTATCTAGTTCGGATGTGCGGGTCTGTGAGGTTACTTGTAAATAGCCTAGCTCTCGTCATGACATTTTTTCGTGCTTGTTTTCTACCCCTTCAACTGAGTTATTGCCCGGGTTGGGATATGTGATCTACGTTCTAAATGCGGATTTGTCGTCGAATGACATCATCGGTTCTCCTTTCTCTCGACCACCAACAAGCTATGGCCGGCGAAGGTGACGCTGTTATACTTATAATCGTAAGTCCCCAGTACCGCCTGCATTCAACATCCATGTCGACATTCTGCTAGCTCGCTTTGCTTTTCCCTCCTGCGGCCGTTGCGCTCGTCTCAGGATGTGGTGCCGATCTCTGCCTTAACATCTTGTTGACAATGTAAGCTTCTCTAACCTTTTGTATTTACTTCCTGACAGATTCGACCACTCTAACAGACTTGGATACTTGCCTGGATGCCTGGTGAGCCAGTCTTTTTGCGATAAACGAAACATATAATCGACTCGGGCTCGCGTAGCATGCCTTCTGGCTCGTCTTAAGGCGCTCCGAGGCGAACGACAGGTATGGCTATAAAAACTGGACTTGTAAGCACGCCTTGCTACTACATCGCGTTGTTCAATGTCGCTGATAACCTTGGCAGACGCTGGGATGGGCGAGTACCGCCCTGGCTATGGAGCGCCACCGGGCGCACAGCCTCCCACTGCGCACGGTCAGGCTCAGCCGCCTCCGCCCCCACCTCCGGGACCGTACCCTCCTCCCAATGCTCCTCCGCCGAGTCAAGTAGCTGCCGACCAAAAGGACGGATATACGGCGCCGCCGGCACCTGCGGAGAGTAAACAAGATGCCGGTGACAAACCTGCTGATCTGTGGCCTGCGCCGTCGGCAACTGATCAGAAGCAAAGTCAAGCTCCGCCGCCGCAGGCGCCTGCCGATCAGAAACAAGCGGATACTACCGCCCAATCCACCGCCCCCGCTAGTAGTACTTGACGAGATCCACAAGGGTAGTCGCATGATGGGTTTCTTTCGCAAAATGTAATTTAGGAGTTTTTTTTCTCAAATTTGTATGACGGACAGATCCGCTCAGTGAATTCTTCCTTTGATTATGATAATTTTTGGTTAATACTAGTCAGAGTGTACAAAGGCAACTCAACGCCAGAGAACTTTCGGTGTACTGGCGGAAGAATACAGTTTCCGTTACTATACCTCGCCATACCCATGAGAGTCCCCTGGTCAGGGGCCGTCAAGCGTGGAATCAATTCATGCTTGTGTGGGACTTGATAAGATTGAACTTCGCGTCATTCGCCAGCCGTGGACTGTAGAGCGGACCTCCAGGTCCCCCGGGTCTTCCGGGAACATGGGCTTGGAATCATCAGCGGGACCAGAATGGCGTCAAATCGTTGACTCACCGGAAAGTTCTTGGTGTAAATTTCATCGCACTTCCAGCCCCTGCGGCGAGCCATGGCAAAAAACTCGAGATCACGGTGAGCGAGGTGTGGGCGGTGGTGTGTATAGAATACGAGGACACATGGAAGAGGTTCGGCAAGTGACATCTCGCAACGGTTCCTGGATATAGGGGTAAGGCAGTGCTCGCAGGAGGTAAGCAGTGCATCGTGCTGGATGCAATGAGGACGAGAGTTGGGAACTGATGGGTGATATGTTTTACCTGAGAATGGTTGAATATGAGATCCGACAATATGATCAAGTCGAATCCTCTCCATGACTCTCGGTCTTCAGGAAGGGTAGCGATGAGACTGTCAACAGGCTTTCCCCAAATGTACCCCTGAGATGGTTGTGGGCTCTGGGTTGCAGTCGATTACGGAGGAGTCACCTGTACTGTCACTTTGCTCCTTTGTTCTTCATGAACATTCTGCTCGATGTTGTAAGCAAGGTTATCGATGAGAGGTGCATCAGGGTAGTCTGTCAGGACGACCTACGGTCGAGTTAATCATGAACCAAAGATGCGTATCGATCACCCACTTTCGTGGCGCCACTCTGAGCCGCGATAATGCCAGGCAGGCCACCGCCTGCACCGAGTTCTAATACAAATCTATCGGTAATCAATTCGTCGTGCGAGTCTAGGTGTGAAGCGAAAGCGATTGCAGCATTCCACCTGTGGAAGGAAAGCGGTTACGTACATATCCAATCGTTCAGTCCATGGAATCTCACAAATGGTGTCCCCAGAGAGGATGAGAGCCGACGAGCCTGATGGTGATATCAGGCTGACCTGGTCTGCGTGAATAGTAGGTAGACAAGGTAGGCTCTGGAGTAGCAGGACGTGGCGGTTCCTGACATGAAACTCAATCTTGCACGTTCTTGGTAGAAATGGGTTGCCTCACTCACCGTGAACACGTTTCCGAGGGATAACTCTAAATCGCCTTCATCATTGTGATCTTCCATGACTGCCACTGATTTGTGCCAGTTCAGTTCAAGGTGTTGTGATCCAGGAACTAACAATTCAAGTACGTAATTTAGTACGCGTCTTTGACTCATCTGGCAACCACCGTGCCAGCACCCATGCCGTCCATTGTGATGAGCGCTGGCGGTAAGAGGGCTATGTATGTCGAGGCTATCCTTTTTCAGGTTCCAACCTTAGACTCCTTCGTTGGTAGGGCCAACAGCAACTTTAACGATCCGACAGGTACTAACCTTCTGGACACTCTCACTACTACTATCACGCTCCAAGAACCTTTTCTATGGAAGCCAATGCGGGCCACCCGCGTTCTCGAACTGGGCATTCGTCCAACGGCTCTTCTTCCGCCATAGACATCTCCGGCACTGGATCAGCCTGCACCGGCATACCTGCGTTACAGCCGTCAGATGCCAGCGCTTCAGCCTACACTCATAGGCGCTTGAGCTGGAGCAATGCTGAAGGCGGACCACCAGCTATTCAAGAGCCAAGGCCCTCTAATCCGGAAATACCCGAGCAGCATCCAGTCTTTTCTTTGGTGGATCGTCCTATTCGGAAGGATTTCCCCTCATCTTCAACCCCCCACCCAGATGCCTCTCCTTCCCCCTTGTTTTCGACCTTGGGTGCGGATGCCGACACGACCCCGGACGATGACAAGACGCGTCTCATAGGAGAAGCTGAGCCGCAAATGGATGGTGATTGGCCAAGGGACTTGTCTGTCGATTCGGAACGCTCTGCTGGAATCACGTCACGGTCTAGACAACGGTACACTACGCCCCTGAGGATTGCTGTCATGAATGCTTTCCGTCGCGCGTCGATGCGCGTCGCAAATGTTCGAGGGCCCAGAAAGTATAATTCAATACGGGAGGTTAATGAATATTCTGATGCTGGTCCGACATTGGATGTCGTAGAAGAAACGACGGAACCCGACGATGGAGAGAGGATTGCTTTTCAACCAATACCATCTGGACCCTTACGAGGGCGGGCCTTTGGCATATTGGGACCAACGAATCCTCTTCGTTTGCGACTGTACAAGTTGCTAATCCATCCGTATGTATGTTTTTGACCGCACTTCCACTTGCTAACATTGTGCCTAGATATACCGAACCTACGATACTTGCTTTGATTCTCATCAATGCTATCGCGTTGGTGGTGCAGGCCTCGCGAACCCTGTCGTTGCCTGATACACAGGTTCCCATCACCGTCAAGGGTTACTTCCATGCTTGGGAAGACTTTGTCATCTTCGTCCTCTTCATACTATTCACGTATGTGTTTCCCCTTCATAATGTGCGTCCTCACTAATCCGCAGTAGCATCGAAGCCTTGGGTCGAATATGTATTTCTGGATTATTTCTGGACCCGGAGGTACCAATATCGGCCATATTTTCGCTCTCATTCTTCAAATCGGCTCATACCACACCAACGCACTCGGCTTCAAGCGTTCCCCTAACGCGATCAGGTTCATTGGCGCGGGGATATACCATGAGGAGAGTCTACCACAACGTGGCAAAACCATTCTCGCTATCACTCTCCTCCCATGCACGTAATCCTTCGTCTGCACAAGTGCCTGATCGCGCACCGTCGTCCTCCGCTTTGCAAGGTGAAACTCACCCAGATGACCTCGAATCACCGCCCACGTTCCTATCTCGTATAATGAAATCTGATGTACATGAGTCCGATCCTAACACACACATCTCCCTTCCTTTTAGACTCGACATGGAGATGGCGCGGAGCAAAATAGTACGAAATATCCCTTATCTGCGTCAAGGTTGGGGTAGGATCGATTTCCTTGCGGTGATCGGATTTTGGGTATCGTTCGGGTTGTCGACTGCCGGTCTCGAGCGGGGAACCCATCATATCGGGATATTCAGGGCATTGAGTGTCCTGAGGACAGCAAGATTGTTAAGTGTCACGAATGGTACTACCGTGAGTGACATGTCTTCCCGGTTTTGCTTGTACATTTCTCATGCTTGCCAACCAGACGATCATGCGTTCCCTCAAGATTGCTCGCCCTTTGTTGGCGAACGTGCTATTCTTTATCATTTTTGCTGTCGCGTTATTCTCGTGAGCCTTGCATTGTATCTTGTCGTTGATCGCCCCACCCATGATGGACTAGCGTTATTGGTGTGCAGTCGTTCAAAAAGTCTCTGCGTCGTGGCTGCAATCTTCTACCTGTACTTGGAGAGAACGCTACTCGGCTAACACCAATGTGTGGAGGACATATCAACGCAACAACTCTGGCTCCTTCTCCCTATTTACACTCCGACGGGACATCTGGAAGCGTCGTTAAAGGGTTCATTTGTCCATTGGGACAAGTTTGTCAGGTGCGTCGATCCATTGTTATCGGATGTGCATTATACTTACTGTCATGTAGGAAGGAGATAATCCTTTCGGTGGTGTGGAAAGTTTCGACACAATGTACTATGCGATCCTCCAGGTAGTCGTACTTGCATCAGCGAGTTCCGTGAGTGCCTCGTCCCTTGACTTCTGACGATATCTGACTTTGGATACTTGTGCAATTATGCCAGTGGTCTGGGATCATGTATCAGACGATGGGGTCCGAGAGCCCCGTTGCTTCTATTTTCTTCATCTTTGGGGTTCTGGTGCTACATTTCTGGCTATTTAATTTATTGGTCGCGGTGATCACACACTCGTTCTCTGCAATCCGTTCAGGTACTAAAAAAAGCGCGTTCGGAGCAGCACCGTACGTCTCCAATAATGCGTCATGTGGATTCGCTCTGATTCGACTTGTAGACTCGGGCCTGTCGAGGAAGAGGCTGATGAAAACTGGTCCGCAGAGACTGGACGTCACGTCGGCGAAAATGTTCTCAAGGTTTGGTGGTCGTACACCCACTGGTTTTGGGTCCTTCTGGCCTTCGCTTCTCTCGTGGCACAAGCCACCACGACCGTTGATATGAGTGCGAGGCACCGGGAAATCATCAACATAACTGAACTTCTGATCACCTTTGCTTTCAATATCGAACTCGTTGTTCGTATCGCGGTCGAATTGCCCGCATGGAGGAACTTTTTCCTGCACGGAAGCAACTGGCTGGACTTGATCATCGCTATTGGGTCCAGCGTCATTCAAATTCCTGCAATTCATGACTCGAGCGTCTATCCATGGTTAACAGTTTTCCAACTGGCAAGATTCTATCGTGTGCTGCTTGTGGTGCCACGGATGAAGCCCTTGATGGTATGTCTCGCGCTCATCCTTTGTTTTCAATTTACTAAGTCGTGTTATGTTAGCTAACTGTCTTTGGGAATATGTATGGTCTTGTGAATATGATCATCTTCCTGATGCTTGTCACCTTCCTCACTGCTTTGTTTGCCATCCAACTCCTACAAGGCGACATGGATGGGAAAGCCGCCACGAACTTTGCTCAGCTGTTTAATTCCTTTTTGGCCGTGTACCAGATACTTTCTGGGGAGAACTGGACTACAGTGTTGTATGATACGACAGATGCGGAACTGAAGCTTGGTCAAGCAATCATCGTGTGCACATTTTTGTGCTGTTGGCTACTGTTTTCGAATTGTGGGTGCATTCGTTCCAAGCTCGTACACGTTCGGCGATCGACTGACATTGGTGGTCGATAAGTCATTGTAATGCAGATGTTCATCGCCGTTATCAACGAGAATTTTGACGTGGCGGAAGAGACGAAGAGAAAAATACAGGCATCCAACTACTTGGGAAAGCAAACTACCAGCAATCGATGGACAAACATGCTAAATCCCTATCTATGGTTCAAGACGGGGTCAACGATGATGAACGCTGAAGCCCCATCTCCCACCTCGGTTCTGGAGAGCACAAAAACGTTGGTTCAAGACAATCCGTTCCCCATGCATAATGGGCTGAGCCAGGTTGGTTTATGCCTTTCGAGTATATCCGGTTTCTGATTCTGTTTCAGAGACGCGCCCCGCCAAGTGCCAGTAACAAGTCCCGCCATATACCACGGAAATCACTCAGTCTACTCTCTGATATCTTCACCGGGAATGATACAAAAGATGATATCCCACTTCTCGAATTGCACCAAATACGTTCTGAATTGAGAGGGTTAGATGACCAAGATGAGCACGAAATCGATCAGTACTTGTGAGAAACTTTTTGTCAATCCAGCAACTTTTCTTTATTCACCACCACTTGACTTAGTGATACGCTAGCGAAGTTGAAGAAACGAGGTTCAAAGGACTCTGGGGATATCCATAGAACAGAAACCATGGAGTTGATTCAGAGGCATCGAACGTACGACAGGACGTTTTGGATCTTCCCTCAAGCCAATCCTCTTCGTCGTCTCTGCCAGAGGATTGTTCGGCCAAGTGGCGGAGAGCGGATTTTTGGCACCCCAACCTCGAGTGTTGCTCACACGTTCTTTCAGCTAGCCATCTTGTTGGCCGTTATTGGCAGCGTCGCTACCGAAGCGGTTGGAACACCACTCTACAGGCGTGACTACTACGCGCAGCATGGTGCAGTGCGGGACGCATGGTTCCACGTTGCAGAAGCCACCTTCGGCCTCATACTTGTCGTCGAATTCTTGATCAAGATAATCGCGGACGGCTTACTTTTCACCCCCAACGCTTATATCCGGAGTATTTGGAATATCATCGACTTCGTTATCATGATTGGCGTCCTTGCAAACATCACTCTTACATTGATTTTCGTCGCTGGTCTCAGTCGATTTATCCGCGCCTTGAAGGCACTACAGGCACTCCGACTTATGACTTTGATCGAAAAGATGCGCGGCACATTTGAAGATCTGATTCTGGCTGGGTTCACACGCATACTCGACGCTGCCGTTCTTGCCATGCTCTACCTCATCCCATTCAGTGTTTGGGGTACGACCATCTTCGCTGGGCTGATGAACGAATGCAACGACACGGGCGTCCAAGGCATAGGGGACTGTACCAATGAATACGCAAACACGATCTATGGGGATACCTTTGGATTCCTTGTACCGCGTGTTTGGGACAAACCAGCGCCGTCCACCACATTTTCATTTGACAACTTTCCTGCTTCATTGCTCATACTCTTTGAGATCGTATCTACTGGATGGATCGATGTCATGTCCGTTGCGACGAGCATCACTGGCAAAGGACAACAACCACAGCCCCACGCTGCACAGGCCAATGCGATCTTTTTCGTGATATTTAATTTGTTGGGGGCCGTTATTGTGGTGACCTTATTTGTCAGGTAAGAGGGTCCCTGAATGGCTTGCTTGTGCGCCATAACTAATGACCGATCATAGTATCATCATCGGGAATTTCTCATCACGGACTGGATCCGCGTACCTTACTGATCCCCAGCGAGAGTGGATCGATCTGCAAAAACTCATCAAGCGACTGAGGCCATCGAAGCGACCTAAAGTTCGGCCCAGTTCTCCGTTTCAAGCTTGGTGTTATGATCGTGCGATTCACAAGCACGGGTTATGGACGAGGATGATGACCTCTCTCTTCGTGGTTCAGATAATTGTTTTGATGTTCGTTCTACTTGTTGTTGGTCCATTGGCTCGCATCACTGATAATGCCGCAGGACCCAATCATTCTCAGCACAAACCGCCGGCGACTGGCACAGTAAGCAGCTCGTGGGTTCCTCACCGCAGTGTCGCTGATGACAAGGACCATTCAGATATAGTCTCGCTCATCATTTCCCTGATGTATGTGGTGGATACGACCATTCGACTGTATGGACTTGGATGGCGTTCCTTCAGCGCCAATGGTTGGAACCTCTTTGATGTCCTTGTGGCGTCCGGGAGTTTCCTCACGACGTTCTTCGCACATTTTTATCCCCACGATAATTCTACGGAGCTCCTACAGAAGCTGTTTTTGGTCAGCATGGCATTCAAGCTTGTTCAGAGGGTGGCCATTCTCAATCAGCTCTTCAAGACTGGCACGTAGGTGTTCGCTTCTTGGCGTTCTTGTCTTTGTTGCAACCTTCTGATGGGACTCTATCACAGTGCCAGTCTTTCCGTGATTCTGAATCTGCTCGCTTTATGGCTCACGCTCTTTTTGTTTTTCGCCATCATGTACATGGAAGTGTTTGGACTTACAAAGTGGTACTCGGGAGAGAATACCAGTCAGAATTTCCAAACTATGGGATCAGCCCTTCTTATGCTGGTGGCCATGAGCACTGGGTGAGTGGTTAGTCGAGTGATTGAACCACTCTCGAACTCATCCGTGGCAGGGAGGGTTGGACCCAGTTTATGCACGACTAGTAAGGTGCTCGTCTAGGCGAAATTGTAACTGACGCTGACCACTATGTGCAGCACCCTTGCATATCCGCGCTGCACTCAGGTCGCTTATGGTGTCTATCAGACAGATTGCGGTAGCACTACTTGGGCTTTCTCATTGTTCATCGCGTGGAACTTGCTTAGCATGGTAAGGGCATGCGCGACCGCACACGTCTCCCGCACGGCTGACCTCCTCTTGCCAGTTCATCTTCGTCAACATGTTCACCGGTGTGGTCGTGGAGAGTTTCTCATACGTTTTCCAGTCTACTGGAGGTCTCTTGAAGTCAATCACACGTCATGAGACGCGTGCGTTTAAGAAAGCTTGGGCCCAGTTTTCGGATCCGGAAACCGGTCTGTTGGAGCGTCCAAACCTTGTTCCGTTCCTCGCTGTAGGTTTTCTGAACCTCCTAGTGATCATCCAACTCAGTGTTGCGTGTAGAAACTCGATGGCGTCTTCGAAGTGCGCATTTACCCACCACACTATTCCATATCGTCTATTCTAGAGGCCTGCCAAGACAAGTCGAACAAGGACAACGAGACGGGTGGGATTCATGTGCGCAAGCTGAATAGACTCCTCAGCAAGATCGATTCCGAGGACATTCGGATGCGACGAGCAGTGTATATGCGGATTTATCACGAGGCGAATGTGATGTATTATCGAGGCAAGGGGATCTCGTTTACAGAGATGCTTATGCTACTTGCACACCACAAGCTGGTCGATGATCGGGAGGCGCTAGGGTAAGTCTACCTTTTTCTATCATTTTTGAGGTGACGAACTAGACTGACGGTGCGTGCCTCCTTGTCTATATGTTAGGTTGAAGGAACTAGAAGTGAGAGAAGAGATGCTCAAACTAGTGGCGGATCTCGTGGGTCTGGACATGGTACGATCTCAACTACGGATGATTTCTCTTCGCCGAGAGTTCGTTCAATTACGTGAGAGGACGACGGGCGTGGGGTCAGCGATACCATCCACTTTGATCCACACAACGCCGGGAACTAGCCTACCGAGGACATCGGCTGCAAAGGACATTGGGTCCCCTCGAAGCGAAGGAGAATGGCATTCGGAGCAAGATCCGACGAGTCCCAAATTGTCACCGCGGATCCTATCGCCGTCATCCGAGCTGAAAGGGTATGTCTGGGTGTCTCTCTTCCGAGAGAGCGTTCGGATCACTAATTCGCCGCTTTGTTCACCTTCAGAACGGGGAGCCGGGAGAACTTGCTAGACGACCTGAATGATGTCCATTCACCATGATGCGACATTCCCGAAGGTGAGCATAAACTATACACGAGCGTAGCGCTAGGCTCATCGTTTCACACAGAAACAAGGATGCCACAAGCGACCACAGACGAGAGTGACATCTGGGGTCAAAAGGTAGATGATGTGTGTTTGCATACACCTTCGACCCTCCTGTCAAACTTGCGAGGAAAATCCCTTGCAGTTCAATAAATGCTAATACAAAATGCTACTTTTGTGCCATTCCAACTGCTGGATGCACTCTGATTTTTCCCGCTACGAGTAGTCAAGTCTTATAGCATGAGGTATGTGGACTTCACAACTTCATTTTCCAGGACATGTGCATCCCCCTCCATTGTCTGTGTCAGTCCAGTTCACGCTACTGGACTGGCGCCAAACACACCAGCGCCCCTGATGGAGGCATCTTCACCGACTCGGACTCACTAGTACGCGCGAAATCAGGAACGTCCTCAAGTTGTGCCATTCAGACGCCTATTGGAGGCTGGTCTGATTCCATTTATATTACATTGGGCGTAGGAGACTGAGAGCCATCGTCCTGAATTGAAGTGGCTGTTGCCTTACAACAATTTGTCAAAGCCCCCCTATGGGAAGGTCTCGGCCTACAGGCTTGACAGTAACCTCGGCGTAGGAAATAACCATCAATCAAACCAACCAACCAACACATTCGTTTTGTCACGCGGCCATGACCCGGCGATGCATCAAGTATTCCGTCATAGGGTTTCGTCTCCTGCGTGACCACCCAAATGCTCTCAGAGTGTCCAATGAATCCGATATGTCAACCATTATTGAACACTTTCGTCGTCTGATTGGTGTCGACGCTGGCGTTGCCATGAACGTTGCCTATCTCCCGAAGGCATATTCTACATGTTATCGAACTACCTTGCTTGTAGGCTGACCACGAAGTTAGGACGCTGCATTAAGGATTGATCCGTTTTTCAATCATCCTGATTGGTTCGCGGCCAATGCCTCTCATCTCGAATACCCAGATGAGACTCACAAAATCCTTTCACTTGATCTTTATGAAGAGGAGGACCATGATAAGGTCCAGTTTTATATCGTGCGGCCTCCAGGTTTGTCATTTTTCTATCCACAGGAGCCTAGCTGACTTTTTTTCAGACCAACCAGAGTTTATCCAACCTCCAGAAGAATATGGTACGTATCGCATACACACCCAGACAACCATCTGACCCTTGGATCCTAAGACCATCAAATAGTAATCGATCGTGCCCGTTCGGGTACCTACTTGCAGCACCATGAATCAGCTGCAGAGGATGCATCAGCATACATGATGTACCCGGAATTTATTTACAATGGTCGCGGTGCTGGTGGTATGGGCCCTCCCATCACTATCTACGAGGAGGTGTTTGCGGACATAGTGGATGATCTTGCCCGTCTCGGGGACCTCCCGGACAACCAGGACATCTTGGACGAAATTGGCGATTTCGCTGTTCGGTCTCTCCAAGTATATTCGAGCAGATCCGAGCGCGAGAGCAGCCTGTATCCCCTCATTGAAACTCTCCTCGGTGTCGGCCAGATGATCAGAGACGTGGACGATTACTTCCTCACGGACATCACGAGTCATGCTGTCGCCAAGGAAAGTGATGCGATATATCTGCATGTCGAGTGTAAGAACGAGCTTGGGCTGAATGGCATGGAACGGGGAGCACTTGCAATGCTCGAGTACATCGCTGACCCCAAGGTACGTTGTGTTCCATCTGCTCAGAACAGGATTGCCACTGACATGTTTTTGCCCAGTATGCTCCTGTTCGGAATAAGACGTGTTGTCCGTGCATTCACATATCTATTGCGGGACCCTACATTTCATTTGGTGGCTCGATCCTCACCGACATCTACAACTTTCAACCGTTCACCGACTACATATTTCCCGGTGGCCACCCATACATGATGAACGAGATCAACACCATTGCCAAGGTTTTTGGTGTTTTCCGGAGTGGACTGAGCAAGTTGCGAGACAAATACAAGAAATTGGAGTATTTAGGCCCTGCGCGGAAAAATCGTGCACGTCTCTTCCCGCAGCCAACATACGTGGCTGATCCAAATATTCAATCTCTTGCTTTCGAAACGCGATTCCTCCCTGACGGAGGTTACTATTCTCCTACTCGCCGTGCTTTATTCCTTGGAAACCTTGGTGGACAACGGGTCATTGTCAAGTTCTCCATGAGGTATAATCAAGACGCGCATCACGCTGTGGCAAAGGCTGGTCTTGCGCCCAAGCTACATTTCCACACGCTGCTACGTGGGGGAATCCATATGATCATCATGGACTTTATTGATGGGTCAGATGCACGCCGCAAGTTTAGCCAAGAGCTCCCCGACGATGTCGTCAAACAAGTGAAAGCCGCAATTACTGTCCTACATGACATGAATCTCGTTCACGGTGATGTCCGCCGATCCAACATTCTTATCAAGAAAGAACAGGAATCCGAAGCAGCCATGGACACCGACCCACCTCGCCAAGCATATCGTGCCTACCTCGTGAATTTTGATAGGGCTGGTCGGGCAAGCGTGGACCGGTACACTCTGCTCTTAAACATGGTTATCAACTGGCCTCCGGGTGTTCGACCTGGCGGTCTCATGGAAAAAGAACATGATGACGTGCTGCTCCAGAGGACCATACTTTCTGGTTCGCATGTTTTGTCATCTCGAGGACAAACACCTGACCTCCGTCCAGCTTCAGAGGTGAAATTCTGAAAGAAAGCAATTGGTGCGATCGTGACAAGTGTATATGTGGATGGATGCGAGAAACTATACAGGTGGTCGTGGTGTGGCATGGAAGAATTGTACTGACTCGAAGAAATAAAGTTCACATGATACTGTACGAAGTGCAAGGGTAGAATTACATGTCCAGAAGTGCAAAAGCTATGATCATCAACGAATTTTTAGAGCCCATGGAGCGGAGTGTATCGATCCACGCCTGCACCGGGATCCACCCTGCGGAGTCCAGTAGTCACAGCTTCGACCTGTCGGACGACATCGTTGGGCTCGAGATGTGCATTCTTCTCATCTTGAACGTACTGCAGAACAACCATATGTCCGCCTCCCCGCAGCTGAGTGTGGAACAGTAGTTTAGGCGCCTTCTCCATGGCACGATGAGCACCCGGATTATACCTCGCGCAGAACATGACGATGACCTGCTGTCCATCAGAGAGTCTTGCAAGGAATAGCGCGAGGTGACGGCTTGTATTGGGGATGAAACGCTGTTCGAAAACAAGACCTTGCAAGACGAGCGGGGCCGGGCTCAGATATGTAGGGTTCGGAAATAGGCGCAAGGGATCCTTGGTATCCGGGTCGTGATACTGCAACTGCCCATAGCTAGCTTTCAGCTCGCTCAGCGCGTTTCGGAATACATCGAAAATTTTCGCTATGGTGAAGACCTCCTCCGTCATGAATGGCAACTCTCCACCAAGATGTATGAAATGGGTGAATGGCTGAAAGCAGTAAATGTCGACGAGGATCGAGCCGGCGAACAAAATGTATGGTCCGGATATGCACAAGTGGATGCACGGACAACGTGTCTTGTTGCGAATGGGAGTATACTAAACAGAAAGGTATCAATCGCAATCTCGTCGCAATAGGATGTTGCAGGACATGCCTCAGTGGTACTGATATGCTTGAGTAGCGTCAGTGCTGTTTGCAAGTCCCCCATCCCGCCTATCCCTAGCTCGTTCTTGCATTCGATATGCAGATAGATTGCGCCGCCTTCCATGGCGACGGCATCACTATGCAGCGTATCCCCCTCGACCGTGAAAACTTTTTCCAACTTGACGCCGAGGAGAGGTTCAATGAGTGGGTAGAGAGCCTTTTCACGCTTAGCTTCGGATTTGTAGATCTTGAGAGAGGCAACGATGAGTTCGCCGATTCTACTCAAAGTGTCCTCGTTGTCCGGGAGCTCATCGAGATGGGTAAGACTGTGTGCAACGTCTGCGAACACTTTCTCATAGATGGTTATCGAGGGCCTGTATGGATTGCAGGGCGACCGTTGTAAATGGGCTCCTCTTTTTGGTATCTACGGAATTCCAGTACCTCCTCGGCAACAGATGAAGGGCAGAATGTCGTTGTGCGCGCATGCAGGATCACTCTTTCACGGTCTTAGGAACGTCAGGAAATCGTCAGGTCAAGTTGTGTTTTAAACGCGTACCGCTTTCCCCTCCTGGAAGCAGCTGGTCTGGTGAACGATTAATCGTGTTGCACTGTCGTGAAGGACAAGCAACGCACCTGGACCAAGACGAATAAGGAATTGTACTGTTTGACAGCTTTGATCTTCACAAAGATCGAGAGAAAGAATTTTCTCGGTCTCTCCTGGATATTTGAGATGTGGGGAAACCACTGAAAACCAATCAGAATGGTTTCTGAATTCCCCAGCTTTGATGGCAACCTCCTAATCGTCTGGTCAGCTCATAAGTAAATATGTGGTTTGAGAGTGTGTGGAGTACCACCGGTAGGTAAGCGACGCGTGCAGAGCCCCATGGGACGGCGTCGGCGCCAACCAGCTGATGGGCGTCTTTAATTATATCCGCTAATCGTGATCCGTCGGACACTGCGAAGGCCCGTTGAATGGATAGCTCAGGCTCTCGAGTGCCCGGAACAAAGTACCAGATGGTTCGACTGGCGGACATTTGTGAATGTGGTTAGGTTGAAAGATGTAAATCTTCCTCGACACAGCATTAGCATGATTACAATACGGTTTCCGACGATGAGAGGATACAACACATTGCAATAGCCCAGCGTATGGTATCGAATCGGAAGAAAAGAAAGCAAACAACACATCAGATGGAGATGAACACTGAATGAACGCATACAGACAACAGGGAGGTGCACGCGTCATCCCAACACCGTGCACGCTGTAAAGGACGGAAAGCTTCTCTAAGCCTGATTTTGAACCCGCCTGGGTCGCCACACCTTTTTCTCCGCCACTGTCTCGAACCCGTCGGTGTCCTTTTTGGTCTCAGGCAGTGCCGAGTTGGTTGTGGCAGGTGACGACGTCGCAGCAGTAGGCCCCCCCGCTTGCTTAGCAGCCATGCGCTCACGCCACCCCCCGGAAGCGACCCCAATCTTGGGCGGACCTGACGCAGACACAGGCGACGGTGCCGGTGCCGGACTTTGCGTGCGCTGTGGCGCCTGCGGCGGTGCACGCCGCCACGCGGTTTCAGGTGCTGGTGTTGTCCGGGCCTGCGAACGCATCCGCGCGCGTTCCTCCGCCTCTTGCTCACGCTGTGCCTTTTTGCGCGCTTCCTCGAGCGCGGCGGCACGCTCCTGTTCGCGCTGTCGACGCTGTTCGGCAATACGCTCTTCTTCCTGCTGTTTCCGTGCGACCTCGGCCTCTTCTGCGGCACGTTGTTCTGCAAATTCCTCGTGAGTATACACAGGTACAAGAGTGGGATAATACACACCAGCTTCGGCTCTGAGACGCTCCTCCTCTGCCTTGCGCGCAGCAGCCTCGACCTCCTCGCGCTCCCTTCTCTCCGCCTCCTTTTCTGCTGCGTATGCTTTGCGTTGCTTCTCCTTTTCCTCCTCGATCTTCTTCACGGCGCTCGCTTTCAGGCGTTGATACTCCTCCGTACGCGCAGCCAGCAACGTCTCCCGATGCGCTGTAAACTCATCTTGCATCCGACCCAGCCGTTTCTTGCTCGCGAGCGCGTGATTGTGCGCCATAAGGCTGTTTTCGACCCGTGCTTTTTGAAGCTGTTCGAATGTCGCACGGTCGGCGGCTTGTTGGTCAGCATAGTCTTGGGTGAGTAATGGGCGCTCTTCTTTGCGGTACGCGCGCTCGGTATGGTCGATCCGTTTTGCTGCGATCCGCAGGCGTGTGTTGAGGTCCTTTTTCTCCTTTTCCAATTGCTCGACTTGGAGACGCATCAGTCGGTCCTTGCTCAGGTCTTCCATATCCTGGAAACAGGGTCAGCAAAGCAGTGCACAACAAGACGAGGCATGCTCGGACGGACCGCGATGGACACCTTGAGCCCGCCACGCTTCATGAGATCCTGAGCGAGTTTCTTGGCCTCTTCCGACCGGATCGTCTCGATCTCGCGCCGTGCACGCTCGATCTCCTTCTTCTTTGCGTCCTCCTTTTCTTTTTGCTCCTCGATAAGCTTCTTGGCGCGGGTGAGCTCAGCACGACGGGATGCATCCTCTTTTTCCTTGCGTACACTCAGCTCGGAGAGGAGCTCCCTACGGCGCGCAACAAGTGCTTTGCGGAGGGAGAGGGCGCGACGTTCAGCATTGGCAGCTACGACAAGCTCAGCGAACTGGGCGGCTTGGCGAGCGGCTTCTTCCTCGGGGGAGAGGGCTGGCGCGGGCTCGATCACGCATAATGCATTGTGGAGCGCCGTCGCGAGTGTGCTTAGGCGGACGCGCACGAGCTCGGTCGACGACGGTTGGATGGTAGCGTCGCGCAGCGAGGTGCTGGGTCCTGCAGCGTTATACTCATCGGGGTGGGAAAATGGCTCGTCAATGAAGGAAATAGTTTCGGTGGCGTGGTCGACACGGATGCGGAGTTCACCACGGCGTGCGCAGCCCATGAAGTAGGCCTCGACTTGCTCTGGGCCAAAGTCATCGAGGGGCTTGACGAGGTCGAGGACGGTGCCCACTTTGATCGTACTGTAGACCTGTGAGAGCTGGGAGAGGAGACGGGAGAGGAGGGCGCGTGAGAGAAGGGGACGGTAGCCTGCGTAGGGTGTGTCGCTGGCACAGAGAGTCGCGAGGATCGGCGCGGTGGAGGCGCAGAGAGTGAGGGGGTCGAAGGACGCCTCGAGGAGGTTGTAGAGGGTCTTGATGGGTGTTGGAGAGAGGCGAAGGACGTCTCTCGAGAGCTGGACAAGATCAGGACAGGGAATCCTGAGCATGAGTGACACTTACGGCATCTTTGAGGAGACCAGCTCGGGTGGGTGCCTTGCTGAGTCCAAGCAGGGCAGTGAGTCGTGTGCTCTTGGACCGCCCGTCGTCTTCGTCGCCGTGTTGTCCGACAGGCACAGCCAAGGCACTGACAAGTACCTGACCCGCGAGACGACTCATTTCCTCGTCGGATTTGCCACCTATGCTGGTGACGACGGCATAATACCGACCCCACGCTGCGGCATGATACAACGAATTTCCGCTCGTGAGAAATATCTTTGTGAGCTTTTCGTAGTAATTGGCCATCATGGCGGGACGAGGTGCTTTTTTTGCCATCGTAAAGAGGTTGTGGATGTCTTCGACGGAGCGAAACGCTTCTTGCCATAGCTCAAGCTCGACCGAGGTGTTGAGCTGTGCAAAGCGCGTATCGAGGTGGTGTTGGAGGATCTCTGGGTCGGAGAGGTTGATGGAATGGGTCTGATGTGCATATTTGGCAACGTTGGAGAGGTGCAGACGGAGTGTCTCACACAGACGACGAAACTCGACCTTGCGCTGGTGCTTGAGACAAAACCGGAATGCCTGCTGCGCAACTTGCTGATGGAACGGGATCGGACGGTTGTAGCGGACCATAGATGTCTAAGGCTGCTCACCTGGTATATCGCTTCTAATCGGGCATTGTTCTTGAGCGTCTCGAGGGACGTGCGATAACTTTCCCAGAGGAACTTGAGCCAGGGCGTTACCAGGGCTCTATCGGTGCGATCCTTGCTCTGATCGCCGCTGACTGCACCAAGGAGGATACTCTCTGGTGTTTCGCTAGCCTCTAGATCGTCGACGTCGACTGCAACGGCCTTGTCGGCCTTTTCCTGTGCTTGCTGGACCTTGGCGTCTGCAAGTACAAGGAAGCGCTGAATGACGACCTCGATGGAGGCGACACTCGTGTTTTGTGCGATGTTCTTGTACTGCATCAGGCCCTCCTTTGCTGTTCTTCCCTTGCGCATATCGACGCAGAGCTCGACGAAGCGAAGAAGGATGGGTTCGAGGGCGGTGAGCGGTGTCGACCTGAAGCGCTTCGAGGTGAACATTTCTGTGAGAGACTGGAGAGCTGCGTGGGTCTGCCCGACCGAGACGAGGCCCTCTGCTTGCTTCAAGACCGCCTCTGGTTTCGTGAACGGCGCCATCGTTCGTGACAAGGATGAAAAGAAAAAAATCGTACACAAGCCGGCTCGTACAATACTCGTGGGAATAACCTTCCCTTTCTAGTCTACACCCATCGCTGCACCACCACGCTGTTCGCCAGTCCCGCACTCTGGAGCGTCTCCTGGTCATTGTCCAAAACCCGGTTCGGGAACGTCGTCCCAATCGTATATGGCCGCATAATGTTCTCGGGTCGCGACCTGTCTGCACGTTAGCACCCATTCACCAAACACCGGACAACGTACGCATTGATAAAGTGGCGAATGTCCCCGACCGTGTGCGAGAGGTTCATCCGGCACGGCATCCTCGTCCCGTCCGCCAACCGGATCTGCACCGTCGTCATTGGCTGTGTCTGATCCACCTCAAACAGCGTTGTTACGCTTGTCCTCTCAGTACGACTCTCAGGTGCACTCGGTCCAGTGGGGAACGACCCAGGCATGCTCGTCGTCACAGTCGGGACAGGCGACCCGAGACGGTTCCCGGACCCGCCAAATGGCCGTTTCTCCGGTACATAGTCCTCGTCGGTCCGCTTCGACACGACTACTTCCACTGGCTGTCCTGGGCGGACGTTCAACACCGACACCGGCGCACGACCCGTGTTGATCTCCGCAAGTAACTGCTCGTTCTCGGGGTCCGCGTAGCTGTAAAATGCGCCCCCCTCGATGCTGAAGCCGTTGCGCCAAAACGTAATATTGCGCCGCGCAGCTTCTTCTTCTTCATCGTCTGAAAAAAAAGTAGTCGAGTGAGCCGCATACGCACGTGAGATGCTCTGGATTCACCTAGCTGTACATCGGGGTCGGGCACGAATGTGCTCTCGAGGTCCTCACCCCCCAATGTATGCCCACCACCCCTAAAGGCAGTAGACGAGTCACGATCCGTAGATGGTTGAGATGATGTACGCGCAGCAGACATTCTGTCATGCTCCATCAGCGTCCGATGTCACCACACAAACAATGTATGACGCACTCGGCAGCACGCCGGAGGATGTCTTGCACCATCCGCCCGCCAGGCACATTTCCGCGCGCGTTCGGATTCTGTACAGAGATACCACTGATCGAAACGTCGACGTTAGTAGAGAGGGGACGGGCGCGTATATGTGTACCTCCGCTCGCCACCTGCGAACCAGCTCTCGCCTTCGCGTGGCGAGCCATCGTTGTCGTCGTCGTCGTCATCATCATCATCATCGTGGGCGATCGGAACACGGGGAATTCCCGTATTCGAAGACGAGTTTTCAGAGCGTCCGCTGTACATATGTATTAGCATGGGTATAATACAAAGGGGGAGGAGGTGGCACCTGGACCCGGCTGGGCGTGAGCTGGGAGTGTTGCTCCAGTCGCCGATGCGACCAATGCGTGGTGCAGATGGTCTCCCCCATGTCGATGGCGGTGGATCCGAGGCTGGTCCACCGCCGAGCGTATGTCCTTGCTCGTTGCCTGACATGCTGTCTAGTAGTCGACTCTGAGCCTACGCAAGCGCGTTTGCATCGCTCGGCTGTCCCCGAGGAGTGTACAGCCACACAAGATAAGATAACCACGCAAACTGATCATCCATCTTCACGATATTTCTGTGCTCCAGATTCCGCTCGACGGGACAGAATGATGGAAAATAATTGATTGGACATTAGAGGACGGTGCCGGTGTAACATTATAGTACATATCGTAGGACTGCTCTTTCAGAATTACATATCACCTGGATAAAAGTCAAAAGTCGGCCTTGCAGGATGACAAAACATGCAAACCAGGATGTATGGTCCTCTGGAGCAGCACGTCGTCGTGTTCTTTTTCCATGAGACCGCCAGGGCGGACACCCGGAGGCCAATAAATGCCCATTTCCAAGAACGGAGTGTACCGATCCACACTCGCCAGACCAGCCCTATCGAAATCCACGAGGTAGGCACGATATTCATAGCGCGCCGGGTCGACGTCCGCAGCTGCTTCGGATGCCTGTTCCTTCTTGATAAGAATGTTAGACCGGCGGACATCACCGTGAACGATATTCATGTCATGTAGGATAGTAACTGTGGCTTTGACCTGTTTGACGACATCGTCGGGGAGCTCTCGGTTGCTGAACTCGTACTTTGCATCCGACCCATCAATAAACTCCATGATAGCCATATGGACTCCTCCCCGTAGCCGAGTGTGGAAGAGTAGCTTAGGTGCAAGGCCAGCCTTCGCCACAGCGTGATGAGCATCTGGACTATACATCTCGGAGAATTTGACCATGACCCGTTGTCCGCCGAATTTCGCAAGGAATAAAGCACGACGAATAGGAGAATAATAACTTCCACGAGGGAGGAAATATGTTTCGAAAGCAAGAGTTTGAATGTTTGGATCGGCCAGGTATGCGGGATGCGGGAAGAGACGCGAACGATCTTTTCGCATCGGGCCGTAATACTCCATTGCTGTATTTGTCTCGTAGCTTGTTTACTGCACTTCGGAAAACACCAAAAACCTTGGCCATGTGGTTGGTCTTGCTCGCCATATATGAGTAGCTACCAGGAAACATGTAGTCGGTGAACGGTTGAAAGTTGTAGATGTCGGTGAGAATCGAGCCACCGAATGAAATGTAGGGTCCCGCAATAGAGACATGAATGCACGGACAACACGTCGTGTTCCGGATAGGAGCATACTAAGCAAAAACATGTCAGTGGCAATCCTGTTCTGAGCAGATGGAACACAACGTACCTTGGGGTCAGCGATGTACTCGAGCATTGTAAGTGCCCCTCGTTCCATGCCATCCAGCCCAAGCTCGTTCTTACACTCGACATGCAAATATATCGCATCCCTTTCCTTGGCGACAGCATGTTTCTTCACGGTGGAATAATCTTCGTTTCTAATCATCTCGACACCAAGGAGAGTTTCAATGAGATGATACAGGGTGCTCTCACGCTCGAATGTGCTTGAATATGTCTGGAGTGATTGGCAAATTCACCAATTTCATCCAAGATGTCCTAGTTGTCCGGAAGGTCCTCGAGATGGGCAAGATCATCTGCGATGTCTGCAAACACCTCCTCGTAGATGGTGATGGGAGGACCCATACCACTGGCACCGCGACCATTGTAAATAAATTCTGGGTACATCAAGCATTCTGATGTACTTGTGGCGGTTAGTTCATTCTCCAATGCATTTGAACCAGCATATTCAATTATTTCTTGATGGTCTTAGGTGGGTCAGATAGCAGTCAGAGGTGTGTGTGACATGTACCTTGTTCTTCTTTGAGTAGGATGGATGGCTCTGGTTGGTCTGAAAAACAGTTAGCTGCAGCTACCCCTACACTGAAAAGGGGACACATGACAAACCTGGGTGAGGTTCGATGAAAAACTGGACATTGTCGCAGTCTCTCTCTCCAAACAGGTCAAGTGAGAGGACATTGCAGGTCTCCTCTGGATATTCGAGACGAGAAGCGATGGCTGCAAACCAATCAGGATGGTTGCGGAATGGCTTAATATTCAGTTTGAAAGCGACATTCTAACTTCGTGGTCAGCTGGCAAGCAAGGCAGTACAACAAACATGTGGAATACCTTGGGGAGATAGGCAACCTTCAAGTTTATGGCAGCAGCTCCGGCACCACCAGCAGCACTGATCAGATCACGGGAGTCTTCAACTATGCTTGACACGTTGGATTCATCGGACACGCTGAGAGACACTGGGCGGAGATCCTCGAGATGAAGCCCCCTGACGAAGTACTTGACGAATTGCCGGGTCATAATAGGGTCACGGTAGTAGCAGTATGGATCGTGAAGAACGTACAGCCACCAGATCTCCCGCATAAGGCTGCACGAGTCCATAACACCTTTCTCCGAGTGCTCGTGCTCATGCGCGGCTAACTCATTCGACGTTAGGACTTGATTGGCTTCGATTACACGTGGTTTTGGTGCGACTTTGGTGCAGTTGGTGCAGCCTTATGCGACTCTGCACATGACCCTACTGGCAGTAAGCATCCAAACACTACGACGGTGAACGGTGTTATATGAGCAGTGTTTCCGTCTCGTTTCCTCTATATTCCTTACATAGAGTATGAAGTTTGAGAATAAATAATCCAGGCTTTACCTCTTCCTTTGGGTATATACCGATGCATAATCAACCTTTGATCCTCATCCCACTGTTCTTTGGTATGGCCTGACCAGTAGCGGGAGTTGAGGCTGCGTAGGATCGCTTCGCAGCACAGGACGTTGCACAATGGCCGTCCTGCTCCCAATTTGGCTAGCAGGGACAGCAAGCTCGAACTCGAACGCGCGGACGAGGGAAAACAAAATCGCCTTGGATCTGTGTTTCCATTAGTCATGGTACTTTCATCTGTGTAAAGGAACGTGGCGTACTCGACGAGCGAGAACCGAAAGCCAATACATGCTCTTGGTCCACCGATAAAGGTCAACAAGTGACCCCAAATACCCGGAACCTGGGAGACGGCCTCCGGCACGTTGCTCCATCGTTCCGGTCTGCGACACACCCGTTACCAGCCGCTTGGTGGAGGAAAGGAGATCAACGACGCACTTGAACTCGTGAGCATCAGGCCCCCATAGTTCTGTTGACCGGTTCATTTCACGGATCGGTATTATGATTGGGTCGCCCTTGGTAACTCTTATCGCGGTGATGACTTATCGTACATGACATTCATGCAAAGAACAGGGTACGACGCACGGGATACTGTCACGGACAACGCCGTATTTGTCCGTGTATGGCTTCTCGACCGGTAACACCTCGTCCTTCATTGCAAGCCGCGAAGTGACTGGAACGGGTGGGTACACACGAAGAGTCTCTCTCAGGACCGCGTCGAGGTAAGGGAGCGCCATGAGCTCGTCCATCGACGGTACATCAGTTTCAACAGAGAGAAGCTCATCACGGAGCTTTGTTTGGACTTCTCGTGCTTGAGTCATGGCATACAGTGCCCAGGTGACTGCAGAGCTGTCCCACCATTCCATGAGCCTACACACAACAACAGGGTGTGGCGTCATACCTCGTCGTTTCATGGCCTGCAACGAGAAATGTGGGAACCTCTGTGGACTTTGTCAGCGTGCAGTACGTCAAGCTAAGGACACGCTGGGCAACATACGCGCTATGACATCTTTGTCAGATAGTTTCTGACTCTCGGGAATGTCAGTGGCCAAGTTTGCCTTCACTAAGAGTGACAACAGATCTCGGCCATGCAAGCTATCCTTTTCAATATTCCCTTTTTCGGTTGCGCTGGCTAGGGCGGTCGCCTTCGCATTCATAAGTAGGTCTTTGCCGATCTGTGTCATGGTCTGTTGGGCAGCTCGTAGTTTGCGGTTCTCGGCTGTGGGCTGTCAAGTACACATATGAAATTCGTAAGCTTTCAATTCCATGAAAGAGGAATGGCACTTGCAATGTGACTCAGGACTGGAAACAACGCCTGCAAAACGTCGAGTACAGTGATGCTCTGACTCGCTGAGAACAAGGTTGAGAACGCTTCACTCAGTTCGTTCGGCGGCCCACTTGCTTCGAGCGCGTCAAAGTCATAGTTGAACCCTGTTCGTCATCAGTGGTGTGCATTCAGTTACAGAGTGACCATACCAGTGAGACCAATGATGTCGAGTGTCACCCTGGCGAACCAGGGTACAACATCGATACATGTATCAATGACTGTTGCAGTAGGATCCTTGGAGATCTCAGAAAACCATAAATCACGAAGCTAGTGCAGGTGCGATTAGGATCTGGGTAATGAAAAAGATAAAGGACGTCGCGTACTCGATTAGCCTTGGCAAAGAAGGTATCTGTAAGCGCTCGAATCTGCGTCGGGCCGAATGCAGGGTTCTGAGTAAGGTTCACTGATTATGTTGACTGCATTTATGTAGCATTTCGATTACCATTATACGTCTCTAGTCACGAAAGTTTCAGTCAGCGTCACATTAGAGAGGGTTCATGCAAACCTGTTGACGGTGCTGCGTGCCTTCCACAACAAGTAGTCCTATCATTGTCGGTGGTCAGTGTGCATCAGCCAAGACAACGCAAGAATGTCACCTTCCCCGAAAATCCGTCCCAAGGCAGTTCTGGATTCGGGTGCCTTCTGGTAAATGTCAGTATGGGTAAGGACATGGTGGACAACACGTTTGTCCAAGGTGAACAACTGGTCGTTCTAAGTGACCAGCGTGATGAGGTCAACGAATCAGTTTACTGGCTGTGATTGGAAAGACGGAAACAAACATTTAAGAGTCCATTAAACCTCCACGTGTCGCCATGCTCCTTTATCCACGTTTCCATGAGCGTACCGTCCTCCTAAAACCCATCTCATCTGGTAAGGACACGCATAGGATGGCAAATGACGCACGTCCTTCACGAACTCGCCCAAATTTCCCAGAATCCAGCTTGTCCTTTTCGGTCCCCGTAGGTAGCGTAGGGAAGATCTGTATGGACGATAACACACAAGTCGGAGGACTTTCCAGAGTGAATAAACAATCGCTGAGGCAAGTGTAGAAAACAACAGCTTTCGAACCGGGAACATGTCGAACTTGTCGCTGCCGCTGTCGCAGAGGGTTCGATATACGCGCTGGTCCAGTTGGCATTGCCCCAGGCAACCACATTTATGTATAGGCCGCTCGGCCCGCGTTCATCGTTCATCCGTTGAAACTGCAAGCGGGGGAACTTTCCCATCCCACTGGATGTCCTGCGGCGCAGTCTTGCCGCAGCACCACGCAAGCTGCAAGGAAGTCGAGCTGTTGCGGACTCCGAGTCTCCGAGAGGTTGCGCAGCCCGTGAACATTGTGTAGCAAGTTTCAAACGCCGACGCGTAAATTTCGCGTTTCCCAGTGATTAGGGCTCCGTGAAAAACTCGGGCGTTTTAAACCCCCCCTATTTTTGACATGTTAAATACTTCATACTTGTTCTTAACCTGTCCGTAAGCCGGGGCCTCAAAATGGGTGTCAAATACTTGTCAAAAACTTATGGCGTGATCATGTCAGATTCAGTACTAGACGAATAGTGAAATAACAAACAGACTCGATAACTGATTCGTTCCAAGCATGACCCCCGCTATCGACATCACACAGTCCCTAAATCGACTACGCGCAGCATTACTATCTCGCCTTCCCGAGTCAATACCATTATCTCCAGAGAATGGACAGTACAACTTTCAGCACTACGCACCAGATCCTGAAAAGGTCGAGCTGTATGGCACAACTGAAGCTGCCCTGAACAACACTCTCGAAATTACATTCGCCCCTAATGGCAGAAGAGGTGACGACGCACCATGCAAATTTGAATTCACGGAGCGCGGTCCCGGACTCGTTGCTGTCGTTGATGCCCTCAAAAGTGAACTGATCATTGCCCCGACCTCTCCAATTCTTCACAAGTGGGTGGAGGACTTGTTACAAGTTGCAGAATATCACTATAGGCTTGCCAATCGAGAAGTGAGTGGGTCGTTGAGCTTCCAACCTCACCGAGACCTAACTGAAGTCAGATACCTCAAATCCCGGAGCCGGATACACCTTCAAGTCACGGACCTCCTGGTACACGACTTGGAGGTCTGAGGAGAATCAGGATGATCTCCAAATTAACCCATCTGACTACATTGATGATCCAGAACCAGTTGCGAAAGGTCCTGGGGGCCGGCCGGGTGATAATCGGCTACATCACCTTGCAATCCATTGTCACCGACGTGATGACCCGAGCAAGGCAAATGTCTTCTGCTGTGCTGGGACGTCTGATGGCTGCACTACTGCATGGAAGAGCCAGAATCGTGTCAAGAGAAGGATCATGGGCCATGCGGCTACATGCCCCCACCTTCCACACAAGCTTCGTGAACAGCTTGATGGTGAGCTAGCAATGCAAGCACCATCGGCCAAACTTTCTGCAATTGGCACTGGCCTGGGATCGGGACCCTCGTCATCAGCGATCCCGAGCGGAAAGTCCCATCTAGTTCAAAGTGGTGTCAAACGAGCTGCGGATCCAAACCAACCTTCAGTAGTCCACTTGGCCAAGAAGGCTTGCCAGAATGAGCTCGCTACACAGCTAGATGCTGATATTGTGCATCTATTCTGTGTTGGTGGCATTCCACCTTCGAAAGCGGACCTTCCAGAGTGGAAAACCATGTGGGCACATGCTGTCTCTTCGTACTCGCCAGCGTCGTCTTCCAAACTGGAGGAGTATCACATAACAGCAGAGGCTGCACGAGCACGTTCCGAACAACTTGCACATCTACGGACCTGTACCAACCTCAGTATCACCTTCGATGGTCAAACCACTCGCCGTCCTGAATCAGTGTATACCATTCACATTATCACTTCCTAACGCCTCGTGTTTCTCTTTGATGGGAATGAGGCATCAGATGAATCTCATACTGCAGATCATCTGTTTGCGATGCTTGACGAGGTAAGTGTGTTGACCCTATAATACCGTGTGACTTCTTACCAGGATATTTGCAGATAACCTTGGCATCCCGAGGTTAAGGCTCGACCTGTTGTCGGACAAGCCGCTCGAACTTCCCAGTGGCACCAAAGGTGGCCTTGTCGAGTCATTGGGCCACTCGCTCAATGCCAGGGTGGAGCCTGTTGATTGGTCATTCCAATTCCCGTAGCTAAAATTTGGGTGTTAAAAACTAGTTTTGAACAGATGTCTAAAACTGCCTCGAAGTCGGGTGCAGTTATAACCTGTCGAAAACTCTCCGACTGAGTTTTTCACGGAGCCCTACCAGTGATGCTATTGTCATTCCTGCAGTCGGCGATGCTGGCTTTAGCCTCAAGCTTTCAAGAACCACCTGGTCACCAGACTGGTGGCCCCAGGTACCAGATCTAATCCGCGAGGTTGTGACAAGAATAGAGAAAAGATCCAGGACACTGCCTTGGCCTTTCGGCTGCGCGCAGCCGTGTTGTAAATGACGTGGCGCTCCCGGCGGACTCGAGTTAGAAAGAAGAAGGGAAATAGATCCAAGTCCCGCCGTCTGCGCCGTCTGAGATCTGGAATTCGAGCCTGAAAGCCGGCGTATAGGGCGATGTGTATGGAAGAGTAACTAATCGTATCGATAGACAACAACGTTCGATTCCTTCGGGGCCACATCTGACTTCCATCGGGTTCTCAGGTGAGGAGTCCGTGCTTCAACGTTCAAATGTGCTAGATAACCAACTTGCATTCATAAGGCATTCATAACATGTAAATCTTACATGAGGCATTGGCCTTCGGTGGTCTTCGTACTACGCGTGCAATCTATTCTCATATTGCTGGTAATCTCAACGGTCTTGTGAAATACGTTACAGCCCGACTCCGGCCAAACTTTCGTAGGTGTTGGTTCCACCACCCGCGTATTCCTCGATTCATCCCGGGATCGTGGCGACCAAGTCAGAGGTGCCGCCAGTTACCAGTTCTCCCTCAATAGTGGGATGCCACATTCCTCTTCATGCAGCTTTCCAGGCACAACCTGAGCTCTGTCGGTTTCTCCAAGTACTACACTTACCAAAGTAAGTGTCTTTCCCGGTGCGGTTCCTCCTCCTGACGACGAAGAAGTACTGGGAAATGGCGCTTCTCTATCACCGTACTGACGTATTAGTGCACATTTCCGCTCATCCCGCTGCGTAAATGCGTTGCCTCGGACTAGACCCACACGGCCCGTCCGCGCTTTCTCGCTTGGCTGATGTACCGTCGCCCAAATTACGGGTCGCATAGTGACCATGCCACTGCGGGACCTCGGAGTACCTCTACGATACAGGTGACGGTATGGCCATATCCGCATAGAGTCTGACTTCCCCGTCCAATATTCCACTCGAAAAAAATTAATCAAACCAAAACGCCGTTGTTGAAGTGAGGTCCGGATCGTACCACTACCCTATGAGCGTATAAAGCCGCCTCCACCAGGTCTATCCCCCAGATTGCAACTCTTTCCCTGTCCCCGCAGTTTTCATCAGCATCACATCCCCATGTTTCTTCGTGTCTCTACTCTCGTTCTTGCCATCGCTGCAAGCACCATTGTAGGTGCCGTCAAACAGTGCAATACCGGCAGCTTGCAGTGTTGCAACAGCGTCATGAAGGTGCGTCATATCCCTTCCCCTTCTCCGTATTCGATGTCTCATCTCAATTCTCAACCTTTCATAGGCAAGCGAGGACCCCGGCATCATGAACACACTTGGACTCAACCCTAATACTCCGATTGGGGTCAAATGTATCCCCATTGGCGTGGTCCAACTTGGTTCCGGTTCACAGTGCTCGCAACAGACAGTTTGCTGCGATAACACACAGTCGGTACGCGTTTGTTCATTCTGATGTGACACCTCGACGAGGGGTTTGCATGGACTCATTCTGACGATGACGGTGTGCGTGTTTCTTCTAGGTCCAAAACGAGGTCGTTGGTATAAACTGCAATAATGTAAACGTGTGAACAGAGCGGTTCATGGGACTTCTTGTGGTTGCTTTGCGCAGCAGAAAAAAGCGTATTCTCTTTATCGATACTGTCGTTGTCGGTTGTCGTTGTAGAGTCGATCGTAAAATGGAAATCTACCGTCATACATTTCATGATCATAAATCACCAGGTCTGCCGACAAGGCGAATACCAAAGTACATCAAATTAAGGACGCTTCCCATTGCTGTAATACGGATACAATATCTAGCAGTCTGTATAGGGGTAATATCTAACGATGAATGAATGCAGCATCGGCAACATAGACGACAGCGATACACAGAAAACCAGAGCACGATGAATCCGAAACGTGGTGCATTAACGAGACAGACGTGGATGCGGAGTGTCCCACGACATTAATAATTTGGCTTCCGTGCTACACGAGTGCAAAACAATCGACGCACAACTTTCCATCACTACACCCACGACCCTAGTGATCAGCGCCCGGGAAGCAAAAAGGTGGAATCGAGAGTGCAGCCACTCACTTGAGTACGCTCTCGACACAGCACGCACGACACACGATGCGTCCACAGCCGGGGATGACGATGGATTCGATACCGCCATCGTACATGGACATGATATCGTGATCGCGCCCCGCGTTGACACCGAGGTCTACGTCGCCATCTGCGTCTTCCCGGTCGATCGGTGCCTTTTTTCGCTTGATGGAGGGGGCGAACGCCGAAGGTAGAGCGACGGAAGCGTCACAGTTCGTTGTGGCATAGCTGACACTGAGGACAGCACGCTTGGGAGAGACGGGTGTAGTGGCGTGGGTGGAGGGCGACGGCGAGCGCGTAAGGGCTGGGGTAGGCGGGAGGGAGGAGGGGCGGGTGTAAGATGTACACGTGCGGGCGCAGATCGCGCACGTCGGAGCGGAGCATCTGCACAAGCGGTGAGTCAGTGTATGCTATGAGAAAGAAAATAACTGCGATAAAAAAAACACACCTCGAACACGCAGAAGCTGCTACACCGGGCCGGATTGCCGTGGAGAGCGCGCGGTGGCATGTCGAACATGAGACCTTCGTATGTAGGGATAAGGACGGGGCGTTTTGCATCGGAACGGCGTTGGAGTTGTCCGTTAGCGCTCGACTGGCCTGGAATCCTGAATCGATGGTATGGTTGAGTCTTCTCCGTTTAAAGACAGGTTTTCGGGCAGACGGCGAGGACGCATGTACGAGAGGCGCCGACATGCGCATATCAAAGTGGCCTTGGGTGTGAGGGTAAACCGGGCTTGACAACGAGTCAGGAGTATAAAGGGAGGACGAGAATGCCGAACACCACCCTCAGTAATGCAAACAGAGGCAAGGCAAGTAGGTAATACCAGGATTGATTTCTCCATCACGTGACCGCGACACGAGGACCTCCTTCGCGTCCAACGATATCGGTAAGCGAGTTTTCAGCCGACTGACTTGCAACTGTACAGGCTACTGTATAACTATTTAAAGGTTCGGTTTTCAGACCCATCGAGAACGAGTTCGGGGACACTCAGTCGATCTTCCGAAAAGATGTCCGTTCCTTCCGAATCCAAACCCCCTTTCCGCGGACCTATCTCGGGGGATTCTCATTCACATGGACCAGAGGGATTGAACTTACGGACGGACGCGGGTTCAATCAGGATATGAGGGAAATGGACTCTGGCCAACTTTGATGACAGGTTTCCTTTGAGAATTGGTGCGCCGTCCCTTTCGTAGGTAGAAGTGATCACTTCATAGCATTTGATCCGGGGAGACTACCCTCACAGCCAGAAAAGTTTACCGTGGAACGTTCTCATGGTTTTGACCACGTTTCCGCGATTCTTACGCAAACGGTAAATTTAGAAACTGCATGCATAAAACTTGACGACCGGTCGCGTTGTCTCGAGGAAGCATTGCGATCTGGACTGGGCCATGTATGGTACCACGGACTCTAGCAAAATGTTGTAATGAAGAACCCGCCGAAGTAGCTGAACTCAAAATGCTACCGGATCTGAAAGGATTCTGACGTGAAATATTGGGAAACCGGAGTCGCAGTGCGCGCTCCAGAGAAAGAAACGAGCTCAAAGTAGTGATTGCACTCCCCAATGTCACGAGGATCGTTGGCAAGGCCCAGCAACGGCGATTGAAGTCGTAGCCATGATTTCGGTCATAGATAGATCGTTCCCTTCGCGGTGCGCGGCAAGATGCGTACAGAATTCGGGACTGGCCAGATTCCCGTCGCAATATTCACGGGGAATCCTGTACATATTGCGTCTTCTGTTTGTATTGAGGGCATTGTATCGTAATTCCAGTGCGTACCTGGAACTAGGCGCGATGGAGGAAAACGCCCCGCCCGTTCAAAATGGTACACCGACACGTACTCTTAAACCCTTTCGGCACTTGAAAGCACGGGTATACGTAGGTGTGAATTCGACGGAGAATCTTAGTAGTGGCATCTGATGTAAAAGCGAGGGGTGTGCTCGGAGCTCCGGGGTGGTCGGTATTCTCATCTCACGGCACGGATTCATCATAGCGCACATTCTGGATGCGCCGAGGTTCTTCAGTTACGCTTCCTGGGCACGAACTGTAGCCAAGGGATGATGGAAGGATTTCCAATACCACAGCACAAGCCTCGCTTTGGGTGATAATCCAGGTAAGCATCTCTTGAATGGACCTTGAAAAGGCTGCAGCTCATAGGAGAACACCAGGCACGGTGTGGTGCCTTACTATCCGCTAATTTGTCGTGAATGACAAAGTTCGGAGGTAACAAAACGACCAAACAGGTGACCCTTCCTTTGGCCGGCGGGCAATGCGACATCCTCCGCATTCGCCAACGAAGTCAGCCGAGCACCTACGGACTAGATACCACTTGAATAGAACGGTGTCTCTCCTTTTTGGGCCGGCTCTTCGCATGCCAAGTCCGACGTGCGTGGTTCAACAAATGAACCGCTGAGGCGGGGGTCATGCCCTCCATGCGCTTAGCCGCACCCTGCATAATTGTTACTTAAACAGCTGAGAGGCAGTCAAGCAGGAAAGTGCTAACCAGTGTCGTGGGCCGGAAGCGTTGTAGCCGTTCTCTCACTTCTTCACTCAGGCCTCTAACCTGTGTATAATCCATATCGGGATCGAGAAGAAGGGACTCATCCGCATGGAATGCCTCTAAATCTGCTAGCTGGCGAGCGAGATGAGGTGCATATGTCGCTGGGGTTTGGGTTAGTAGTCAGTGCGCATGCACGGTGCTCTCTGGCTTACCATCGGTGATAATTCGGGATATGATGTGTGGCTCAAACTCTGGGAAGCCCCGGAGAGCGCCACTATGTACAAGATTATCCAGCGTCACTGAAGGCATGCCGAGCACGTCAAAGGCACTGTCAGGTGCGGTCAGAAAAGCGTTGCACGGCGTTGATGAATACTTGCCTCCTCATGACACCATCCTTGGTTACTACAATGCCGTATTGCTCCCAATGCTGCGCATTTATCAATAGGTTACACAAGGCAAAGATTTGATCACAGACCTGAGGGCTCAGGATTATCGACTTGAGAAAACCTGTTCCGTGTTGTATTGCATCGTGATCGCTTAAATATTTTTCCCAGCGTTCTGCTGATATCAAACCCGCGGCACGCCCTGCGAAGAATGGATCAAGAGACATCAGCGATGTGCAAAAGGCACACACCTATCTTGGTCAGTCTCGTGTCTGCATTATCACATCGGAGTGTCATGCGGTACTCGGAGCGAGAAGTGAACATTCGGTCTATGATTCAGCATCAATAATCTGTGCTGACGAAGCTAGGACAGCTGCTTACACGGTTCCTCTGCCCCTTTGGTCACAAGATCATCGATCATGACACCCGTGTACCCATCAGCACGCGTGATGGAAAGTGGTGGTTGATTCCGTGCGGCGAGGCCTGCGTTGATGCCTGCAATACAACCTTGTGCTGCAGCTTCCTCGTACCCAGTTGTCCCATTGATCTGCCCTGCGAGAAAGAGCCCCTAGCAAGCCGATCGTAAAGACATGCATGAATCGTACTAGCTGTGACCTACTTTGATTCTCTTGGTCTCGAGCGATGCTGTAGGCACTGTTAGGAGAACAGGGACACAAGAGAAGGATCCCAACTCACGCTGAAGTTCCCGAGGGTCAATATGATCATATTCGACACCATACGCAGGTCGAACCATGCGGACGTTTTCTAGTCCTGGAACTGTACGCATCATAGGCTCTTGTAGCTCTTCTGGCATAGAACATGATAAGCCATTAGGATATATCAGGTCTACAAAGAGGTTAGCGTGAGATTCAATGAGGGTAAATCAATGCCAACCGGAATCATAACCCTCAGGTTCCAACCACACTTTATGACTACCCTTGTCTCCGAATCGAGTTACCTTGGCCTCGAGAGAAGGGCAATAACGTGGACCTGAGAAACTGTGGTTAAAGGAATATATTCAATGAATGAATGCTCTTACCCTTCTTAGTTTCTTGGATGTGAACGCTTAGATGCATGCTCTGTTTGATCAGTTCATGAGTTTCGGGAGTGGTACATGTCATATAACACGAAATCTGGTTGTGCTAGAAGCAAGACTAATATGAAACCCCGAACGACGACGCATACACGAGAGAACCTACCTCGTTATCTACTTTATGGTTTAGAAATGAGAATGGATGTGGCGGGTTGTCGCCTTCCTGTTTTTGTAGCCGACTAAAATCTATGGTGCTTTTGTCCAGCCGTGCAGGAGTGCCAGTCTGCAAACGCCCCAGCTGGAAACCAGCTGCACGCAACGACGCGGACAGGCCGATTGCCGGTGCTTCGTTGAATCGACCAGCTGGGAAACGCTTCATTCCTGTAAAACATTGGTACCTGGGGGTTATTACAAGTCACAGGACGCACCGATATGTATCTCGCCAGACAAAAACGTCCCGGTGCAAATGACGACCTGAGAACATGGGATTACATCTCCAATTTCTATAATACCACGATTAGTATGCGCTTCTATAGGCGTACTGGTTATTAACCTAACCGAACACCTGTCACCGTACCCCAAATAGAATGGTTGGAGCTGGACGAAGCCGTCTGATGGTCAAATACAAGATCAGATACGCTAGCAGCGCGGACGTCCAGATTAGGATAGTTGAATATAATATCTTGCATATGCCGCTTGTACAGTTTGCGGTCGACTTGTGCCCGCGGGCCCTTGAAGAGGTGTGTGCATTCACAAAAGGTCGGTAACAATGTTCAACCATCTCGCACGTACCCAAACTGCCGAACCCTTGGACCTATTCAGCATGTGGAACTGTATCCCCGCCTTGTCTGATGCGGGATGAAACAGTCAAGATGGATCAAAACGTCCAAGCTATCACGCACCTGTGACCTTTCCCATGACACCATCCAATGCATCTACTTCTCTAACCAATGTCCCTTTTCCAACACCACCAATGGACGGATTACACGAGAGCTCTCCGACCGTGTCCAGGTTTTGCGTGATCAACAGCGTTCGGGCTCCAGCTCGTGCCGCTCCAGTAGCTGCCTCGCAACCCGCATGACCGCCTCCAATGACGCAGACTAACAGTGTGTTAGGCTTAAAAATGGTTGAGAGTATCAAGAAAGAATACCATCATACTGTCTCAGCGTTGACGACGCAGAGCCAAAGTATCTCGCGCTTTTCGGTTGGTGTCCCTTGCTCAAGGATAGGCGTTTTGGAGAGACTGAAGTTGAGCGGCTTAAAAGTCGAGGTCGAGAGCATTCAGCAAAAGAAAAGGTGGTGAATGGGAAAGATGGTGTGACATGGGGAATGGCAACGCGCTTCTGTCGCGTGGTTGCTATCAGAAGGCCTCTGGGATGCATTTTTGTGTTCCTATCAGATCGCAGGAAACTGCTGAAATCGACTGAAAAAGTCCTCGAATCCACAAATAAAAGGTACACACACTGGCGTGGGTGCCCTTGGCCCTTGGCAAACGACAGGAAGTATGTACTTCAAAATAATCGCGCCCTGAGAGAACGCCGCTGCTAGCTAATTCCCACGTACGCAGCGCCGACGACATATCTCGTTTTGGAAAGTCTCCACCCTGTCGACGTGCTTGGCTCGCAAATTCGAGTCTCTCTGACTTGGCTGGGATCCTTTGTTTACTACGGTAGGATGGCTCTTTGAAGAACTGCGCCAAATGACTATGGCCTGCTCGGACATTGAACCTCGGCTCCGATGACGGTGATGTCATGACTCGACACCATGACCGTGATTTTAGTGCGACGGGTTTTACCCAGGGATGCTCTAAACCGTGACCCTACTCGCAGGGTCTTCCTCGGTTCATTATCCCGCAGACCTATCTGGACAATGGTCCCTTCACTATATGACGAGCTTCTTGCATTTCAACGACATAGTAATAGTAAGTGGGGAATTGCATTCGCATGTGACAACTTTTGTCATGTTATTTCAGGAACTTTCCCAGTATCCAATCATTCAGTCGACTACCCTTGGGAGACTATCCTATGTATTTCGCAACGCCAAGGATATCCTCGAAGTAGAACGTCCCATCACCATGTTCGGCGAAGATGCCTTTAGTCACATTAAACCACCTCCTGGTTGGTGATGCTATAGGAATCATGGTCAGCCGTCGAGTACCCTGTCGCTCACCTTCCAGAAAGAGTTTGATTTCGGGGAGGACGTCTTGGTTAACCTCTCTCAAGGCTGTACCGCTCGAGAAAAAAGAGTACAGAATTGGCTTCTTCGGCTTCGCAGGCACGTCCGTCGAGCGCGCATGCCAGTGGAAAAAAACTCTGCTTATCGATCGTTTCAGCGGCTCGCCATCAAACTGTCAGCATTTTTCTGTGGAATGCACCTGTGTCTGTGGCGCAGGATATTACCGAGTCACTCCGCTCCACGTATGCTGTGGATATCGCCATCAGAATTACGCACATGCGTCACGAGGAGGACATTCACCCTGCCAAATCTGACAAGTCCATTGATGTGATTCTCGGTGGCCATGACCACGAATTGGCTGTGCGTAGAGTCAAACGTGATGGACGATGCGTTCGAGGGAAAAACGAAGCTCACCAAATCTGGACTGAGTTCAGGGGTTATAACGGCATCGAGATGCTGTCTCTCGGAAGAATGGAGAGGCACTGTTTAACAGAGCATAACAGAGGTGGCCTAATCCCTTTCAGTTAAAGCATGACCATGACGCCACACTGACCTTTTGACAGTCTGGCAATCAGACACAGAATAGAGGTTTGAAAAATGGGCTTCCCGATGATAGCGGAATGCTTCCTCGCCGAACTCCACGCGCGCAGGGTAAACACGGTCAATATGCCCCCTTTTCATAGTGCCGTGCCACTGAATGGCCGCGCGTCAGTCATTCGGACAGAGGCGGCTGACGTTGGAAACATGTTGGCAGACGCAGTCCGGGCATACTACAACACCGACATAGCATTCATCAATTCCGGCAGCCTGCAGCGGGACAGTCATTGACGCTGGTGTGATCACTGTCAAAGATATGATCGGTGCGTATCATTGTCCGCCGCCCGCTGCGCCTCTACCAAAAGTAGCTAGGCGGCCGCTCCTTACTGAGTGCCGCCGCAGATAGCCTACCGTTCGACAACTGGTGAAGCGCCTTCAGGTACGCGCCAATGTCGAGGCGCTCGAGAATGCCGCTTGCAGCATTAATCGACGGGTGGTTTTTCCAAGTCTCAGGCCCATCGCGTTTAGCAGACTGTCGGCTCCCGGGTACATGCCGTGTGCCTTGCGCCTGGTCACACAGCGGAGCTCCGGCGACGTCGGCCTCCAAGTTCCCACTGGATGGAGATGTGACACGGTTTCCATGGTCGCGTTTATCGCAAAAGGATTCGACGGTTACACACTCTTCAAGCACGCACCCACTCTGATTGACGAGGAAGGAGCCATGATAGATTCATCACCTCTCCCGTAGCCTGTAGGTATTCCGACGGAAGATGCAGGATATTTACGAAAGGCAGTCAGGTGGGTGGGTCCATTGATAGAGCACGAGCTATGTGCCATCATTCTGGGAGGAACCCCGGACGGATTGCCGTTCGTTAGTCCGTCGGTACAGGGTCGCACAAGGTACACTTGCCAACGTGCCATCTGACGGTCGATTCTGTCCGCTCGCTGAGTATGCAGTAGAGCTCCACGGTGATTTCCATCCTTATACAAGTCATGTTAGTTATACACACATCGTATGCAAGTGATGAATAATAAGTTGATAAAACATTGTACCAGCCATCGTCTGTGTTCCCAAGGATGGAATCGCTACACACGCAACGAATAGATAGATAAGCCTATCATTGGCCAAGGCCAGCGGCCTTTCCCAACCTTATCCAAAGGCCACCCTAAGTCATTGTTCCCATCAACAAACCAGCTAAATGCGGAGATGAACCGCTTACTTTGACGAACAATGTCATGGCAGCTTCAGGTCGAATCCTCTCTACGGCCTGGCGTCCACGTCCACATTTCCATTCTGGAGGGGGCAGTGAAGACTGCGGTAGGGCATCCGTAGCCAACGTAAACGTATCAAATTGTTGCATCAGCCGGACGAGGAAAAACGAGGCTTCATTATAGGCGTAATTCTGACCGATACACTAAAATAGGCAGTGGGCGGGCTATCAGTACATCATCACGTGGAAAATGGAGCATCCTGGAAGATGCGCTCACGATTCGAGGCCCTGCACTGAATGGAGTGAACATCATTGGGTTTGAAGTGAATCTCGATAGCCTGTTAGGATCGATCCAACGTTCCGGATCAAATTCATCCGCATCATGACCCCATAGCGCCTTGTTTCGTTGCATCAGAAGGGTAGAATAGAAAAACGTTGTGCTTTTGGGCATGTAAAGGGGTTTGTCGGATGCAGTCGAGAACGTTCTGTCAGGAGGTGGGAGAGTACATGAAGTTGGCCGACTTTGACGCTGATTCAGGGGTACAGGTGGGAATAACCTCAGAGTTTCGTCTATGACGGCCTTCACTGCCAGCCAAAGTTAGATACCGGTGTTTTTAATGGTCATAAAATCCACCTCACTGTATTTCAATTTCTTGATCCTTTCATATGTAGGCGTGCCATAGCCACACACATTCAGCACTTCTTCCCTGAGCTTACGCGCGACGTTCGGATGGAGAGCGAGGAAATAAGTGACAAATGTCAGCAGGCAAGCAGTCTGGGATTCGTATATGCGAGAACTTGTCAGAACCGAGACACGACCCCTCAATGAATACGCACGGTATCTCTTGCGGCAAGCAATATATTAAGCAATTGATATCGAATCACCCCGACATCTAGACATGGTTTAGCGAAATAACGACACCAGAACACTCTCAACGAACCATTGGTGCTGTCGGCTAGGTGTTGCAAGAACGTTTTTTCCTCCTGGTTTTCATTGACACCAGCTTGCTTGAACGCGACCTTCTCCTCTAGCGTCTGGCGGACAAGAGGGTCAAGCCACTGTCTGATCGTATCCACATGGGGTGCTGTCTTGTCGTCAAATAGCTCGAACACGGGCCATATAATACCCATCCGAGCACGGACAGTGATAATTTGCTGAACTGCCTCGAACGCCTTAACAAATGTCCCCCACGCATCGCTTGTGCAGGAACCACGTTCTCCCAAACTCGCCGAGTCTGGGGTCGGGAGCTGCCTTGACAATGTGTCCATGTTTGTTCCAAACAGGAACTCAGAGGCAGCATCGATACTAAAGCGGGAATAAAGATCCTGCACATCACAAGGCTGGTTTGCAGTTGCCATGTCCGACAATATTGATAGGGCTCGCGTCGAATGTCTGTCGAACAGCTCGAAATCTGAGATTCTGTCTCGCGCAAAGAATGGACGTGCGAGCGCTCGATGCTTCAACGGGCCATGAGCATCATTTCCTTCAACGAGCACGATACTCACCTCTTTCCACGTCTGCCAAATGAATTAATATTCGTCGTGTAACCTGTGGGAACGAATACACACCTGGTCATCACGGTTAAAGATTCCATCACCCAAGAAGCTTTCCCTGCGATAACGGTGAGGGAAGCGAGAGCACCGAAAGGCTCAAGAGCTTACATGCGCTCTCGCTGAGCGGTTCCGCGCCAAAAGTCATTGAACCCTGTTGCCAAGACATATTTGGTATGTTCCTCGTCCATGGAGATTATCTGTTGCAGCACATGGATATAGCAAACACCGGTTTCGTGAGGGGAGCACGACACTCACGTTGTCCATCCATAGGAAGCGAGTATTTAGCGTAGTGCATTGATACTCTTCAAAGAGCTCCAGATATGGGTTATAGAGGTAGTTGGACGCGAACGCCTTCTTCATCTTGAGCATGACGTCGATGTTCCCTGGCCATTTCCCGACGACTCGGGGTATCCGTCTTGCACCGAGCTGCTTAGCCTCTCGCCTTTGGACGAACTCGGTGTTGTGGACCCTCACGACGGCCGCTAGGGCAATAGACAGCAGGTAGGCAGGTAAAGACCACCATCGCAACCGGACGTGCAGAAGATGTGCCGCAGCCGAGAGTATCAGGGGGGGAATCCCGATGACACAGAAGAGGTCCTTGACGATACGACGACGAAAGCTGACACGCTCTGACGAGCTGGCCATGTCAAAGGAGGAGTGGGTGGAAAGTAGCGATCACATGTCGCACTCGAGTGAGGGTAAATGTATGGATAGGATCACACCGAAGTGCGGAATGTGGAATATTCGCTTCGAATATCCAAGAGGCGACGAATTTCCGCCTGTGAAAAGGCGACGGTACATAATTGATGCATCAAGGTTAGTATAAGCGGAGCTTGAGTTGTACAGAGACAAAAAGTCCCAGTGGCAAACATGCGCTCGACACGCTCGGCGTTTCGCTGGCGGCGAAGACTCCGGACCTCGGATACTTCGGACCCCGGCAGCTCGGAACCTTGGTTCCTACAAAACCCGTGCACACGAGCCTATTTACATAAAAGCGCCATAGCATCGCGCTCATCGGCGCTCTGGTCTGGAAGCAGAATATGGGCGGGTCCTGGAGGCTCGAATCCCATATCTGAACCCATTTTTAGACTTGGACGAATGGAATAAAGGTGCAGAATCATATTTCCAGCTTCCACCAAATGGAGGTAGCCCAGATAGTCACGAAACAATTCCTGGGAATGGCATCTAACTGACAACTGGTTGGCGTCCTCCGCTTAGTAAATGGACGGACAGTAACTTCAGCGGAGTGTCTTACCTTACCTGTCCTTTGACATCGCCCACCACCCTGATCTAGATAAGCCGTGGCGATTCCGATTTCTTACACTAACCGCCAAAAGGGTGGGCGTGTGAGCGACCAGATGAGTGGCATCTCACTCTCCCAATTCGTTTTCTCACTGCAGGGTTGAGGTGCTGACGCCTCTGATGCACTGATCCGGGTAGTGACGGAATTCTCGCCGATGGCAGTGACTGAAGTGGGTCACTTGATTATCGGCATTAGAAAAGTCAATCCGGGGTGATGCCACTGGCATGATGATCTCCTGTGATAAGCATTGCAGAGCATGAAGTCCTTACCGAGCCTCTCAGCCCCATGGCAGACGAGTCGGTCACCGGTCACCTTGGAGCCGGCGAGCACAAACTGCCTCGCTCCAACATAGTATGGTCATATCCGAATTTCATCAGCGGTTTCGTTTCGGCCTTGTCTAGTAGGGTGAACCACTCAGGCGGATATAGTCCGTAGCTGATCGGCAACCATTGACTGCTCGCAGCTGAGTGTTGTCTCCGAGTCTGGATCGCCTTCTCAGAAGTTCGGGTGTTGCTGGGGGCCGAAACATTCACACTCCACACTCGGCGAGTCGAGTTCGTTACTGCGGAAGTTTCGGATCGATTGATTTTTTGCCAGCCCTGGACGATCAACAGAGCCTACCAACGAAACCAACCGCAAGAGTCATATCCATTAATGTGAAGATCATCAAAGCGGGCAGACCACGATGCATGATCACGGACCTCGTTGCCTTTTCAGCCTCAGCGAATTCATGGTACCCGTGGCCGCGCGGACAACTTGTATATGGTAAGTAAAATGTTCTGAAATTGCTAGAAAATGAACATAACGTGCCACTGTCAGGTTCGTCATTGCGCAGCTCGATAGGCTGTGACTTGGCTAACGATACAACAAATCGGATATCAGAATATATCGGCCATAATGTCTCCCCTCTCCTCATTCGCTCCTGAAGACTGGTGTCCTAAGGCATCAACGTCAATCTCACCGTCCGCATCAACGTCATCTCTGCTAAGCAAAAATGCGGGGTCGGTGACTTCAGCAAGGAGCTCTTCTCGCTCCTCCAGCTCCTCTTTGCGCATTCGCGCGTGTGAGATGTGCACCACTCCCCACTTGTCTACATAGGCCTCGTTAGCCTGCCAAGAACGTGATAAGCTTAAGGAACACAAGACTGCATCGTCACGCACGTTCGTCCGTCTCTTCTTGAGAGTCATCTTCCGTTCAATGTTCTTGTAATAAGCGCCCTTGGGACGTTCTTCGCCGCCGGAGACGTTCGGCTGCGTGTCCCCATTGTCGATCACTAGCAGGAATTCGTTGGGTACCTCTTGCTCAATCTTGACGGTCTCAAAGTCACGCCACAAGTGGAATGGAGTTGTCTATCCGGGATAAATGGGCTTAAGAACCAAACCAAACAAGACACGTACTTTGGGGTCCTCCTCCAGTGTTGACGGTGCGCTAGTTCTACGTCGCTCCTTGAACTCGAGCGCAGATTCGTCGTCTTTGGTGAGGTAGTATGACAAGAAGTGATCGCCATCGGACTCCATGGGTCGCAAGATAGCACAATCCAGTCGGGGATCTTCCACCTGTCTCGAGTGTATTCAACACATGGAGATAGAAAAAGATGGTCACGACTGACATCAATAGGCTTGTCACCAGGCCGCTCGTTAAACCTGAATAAATCATACGCGTTGGCCCAGATATCAGCATCTGGAAATATCTCAAATGATTCCACGGCGACAACACCCTGCTTGTTCGGATGACGGAGGGTAGAAAGGTCGAATTGGGAGGGGTCATTGCATGCAGCAAAAGAGGCTTCTATGTCTCGCAGCTGGGCGGAACGAGATACATCAATATGCTGTGGGAGTGGTTTTCTGTGGCAAAACGAGTTAGTAAACAAAACCCAACGCGTATGACAACGGGAAACCATACGTTTCTTGTCCTGATGATGCACGTTGCACGCCCTCTCTGCTAAGATATTCAGTCTTTCGTAGCCATGGTACATGAGCCGGTAGAGGTGTCGATGTGGTGGAACCTGACACCGGTGCGGTTCCGTTTGTATACGGGGCAGAATTTGTTGACGGGTCGCCAAGGAGGAAACGATCTTTTGGATCCAATGAAGGAGGGTTCTCTGGGTCTGGATTCAAAGCTAAAGAGCGCGTGAGTGAGGTAGTACGTGCAAAAGGGTGTTACACGCACCGGAATCATCGACATCATCATCCCACAAGCACTCCCATCGCCCAAGGTCCAGCGGCATCCCACACTCCGCGTCTACAATCATGGGGAATGGTGTGTCATTCGCAATAGCGTTCAGGAAATCTGGGCGCGCATAGCGAATTGGATTTGTAGGAATTTCGAGCAATTTTGGAGGGCATGGTGGTGGTGGGATTGGATTTGAGTATCGAACCCGGACTAAAAGATCGAGTTTACTGTGCGACAATGATTCAGCAGCTCGCAGTAACTCAACTAGAGGACTCACCTTTTCTTCAAACTCATCGGTTTTCTACGAGGTACACCGCGCTGTTCTTGCCACAACCCTTGTTTGTACCTGTGTACACCCGACATATTGACCTCCGTCTCGGACATGTATCGTTGTATGTACCATCGTATACTACTTTTTTGATACTTGACACAACAACGATGATCAACCTTGGACGAGCTAATTTAAATAGCTTTTCCTTGGTGTACGTGGACCAAAGATGCTGGGCAGTGGGATTGCAGTCGCCGAACGCCAGAATGGAAACCCCGAGTTGAAAGTTACAGATGGATGAAGCAGACACTCACACAACCGGTGACGACCACGCCAATAGCAGTTACAATACTGTCCGCGATAAGATGAGATCCTCGTCTTGGTACATACCATCCTGATGTGGCAGCGATACCTCATTGCCTCGTCTGCTCAAATCCACGAACGCCTCCCTGTGCGTGAGCATTATGCGGCTTGATAACATGGTCACCGCTACACGCAGGCCAGAAAGAAAAGTTTGTTAGTACTTCTCGACTTTGATTGCACGCAAACCTTGTCCGAATCCATTTTTCGCCTAAATTCGAATAGTATTTGGAGGCGGGAGTCCATTGTAGAAACTTGGCAAAGTCACCTGACCTAGCGTCACTGCCCGCCGCCATCATCATCATCTCGAACAATAACCGTACGAATACTGGTTGACATCGTCTTCATGGCACACTCACGTTGGATCCCTCTCGAGAGTAACCCAGAGGTAAAACTCTTCGCGAACTACCGTTGCGAGCCCCTCATTCACATGTGATCATCATTGGCAGGTATTTAATTCCGTACGTCAACAATTAGGGTCCACCGATTCAGCGTGACTCAAAGCAAGGATTGCTGTACGGCCGGTAGTGGGCATATGCAGCCGGTCTACCAAAGGATCAGGCTCACTTCCACGATGTCTTTGGACTGGACGACGAGGTAATGCTAATCATAATCCCTGGTGATTAGTGCTTGGTACCCTTTGTTGACATCGAATCGTAGCTCCTCGACATGGTGCCCTCTGGAGTTCTAGCGGTTGCACTGCTCTTCCCTTGCACGGGCATCATTTCCGCCAAGCGAACGGAAGAGGACTCCAAAATCCAATCTAACGGTCAGGAACCTATTGATCCGGGGGTGCTCTGGATGAAGCAAACGGTGCACGCTTCCTTACTCTCCGCCTCCAGAGCTTGGCTGACGGAAATCGTCGAAAGATTTCAAATGCCTGTGGAACGATGGGTTTGATCCACAGCTTGGCGAACGTCAGTATCTCGGTGCTCTGTTATTGCCGTTCATACTCTGAAAATCGTGTAGACCAACGTGGTGTTCGTTCCTGACAGCCCCCTCGCTAAATTTATCGAAGAATGCAAGGGTACATTGTGTCTTTTACATCCGCTCTTACCTTATATTGATCAGTGCCTAGGCAAGACTCCAGAGGAACGCGCAAAGCTGCTGGAAACAACACCGCTGTTCGGGAAGATACACGAGTCCGCAGCGTCGTCCGGTCAGACCGCAGTACCTCAGGACCTAGACACCGTGTTGCATTTCACTTGTTTTGTCAAGGCTCCAGCGACGAAGCCCACGAGTGATGCAGCGCAACGGTGGCGTTTGATTGAACTGGACGGGGGTCGGATTGGACCGATAGACAGGGGGGAATGCAATGATCTCCTTAAGGCATGCCCTTACACACCAAGTTTTAGAAAATTCTCACACGAAAAACAGGACACAGCGAAATACGTGAAGGAATTCTACATATCGCAGGCGAAGAGTATAAGTTTCAATATGATGGCGCTTTGCCCAGGACCAGAGGAAGTGTATTAGGGTATTCTTGCTTGACATCCGCTATTTTACAAAGTGTGTACATCAGAATTTACAACACGTGGTGGTTCATCGACATCCAGCGCCATTCAGGTATAAGAGAGAGGGCTGACTGGTTATTACGCGCTACCACTGTGAACTGAAAGTAGCTCAGACATGGATGCAGGTATTTCCTTCAGCATCCTGGCAATAAATCTGGATACATTGAAAGTGTTATCAAAGTCGGTGATGTCTTCGCCATTCCCAATCTCAGCGATTTGGGATCCTGATGCAGCAAGCTACGTGAATGAGCTGTCATGCAGAAGAAGTGTGGAGCCATGTGACTAACTCGCAGCAAGTGGATAGGGGGGAGCTTGTCTGATTTTGCTTCTACTTTCGCCCCCCGTAGAATATCCTTCACCAGGAAGGGTTCTGCAGTCAGTGGTCGTGCAATTCCGATAACTATATTTTGTAAACATCAGCGACCGAACGAGGCGAAGATGTGTCGAACTGACCGTCCGTGGAACCCAAATTTATTGCTTCCGCCATAGCTCGTGTTGTCCTGAAGCCACCCGTGACGGCAATCCTCGAGTGTCTTAGATGTAGCCTGAGTTGATCTGCAAAATCAATGAAATATGCTTCCCGTGCAGCGGAAAAGAGAGTCTGGTAGAGTGTACGTGAGGCGGTGGGTTTACGCGCGAGTAAGACACTCACTTTGTGTTGAGCAAGTTGCTGCCCCTGCTCGTAAGTTCTTCCGCTGATTTCAATCAAGTCGACAGCCGCGGCTTCCAGTATTTTTGCTGTTATAATCGACTCTTCCATGTTAATCCCATCGGGTACAAAATCCTCACTGTTGATTTTGACGGATAGCATGAATGTTGGATCATTCACCGCCCATTTGATCTCGGTAATGATCTCGAGTAATAGCCGCATACGGTTTTGAAGTGTTCCGCCGTACTCATCCGTCCTGTTGTTGGACCTTCGAGACAGAAATTGGTGTATCAGGTAACCGTGAGCAGCATGGATCTGTCGGGAAATTAATTCAGTTTCAAACAGAGCGGGAAAATCAGTTGACCTGGACACCGTCAAACCCAGCTTTCTGCAAGAATGAGGCAGCGTATGCGAATCGCCTGACAATATCCTTGATTCCATCCTTGGTCAAGGGCGTTGGCCGTGCGAACAACACGCCAGAAGTCGGTGGGTGCTCTATAGCCGAGGAAGACTCTGGGTATGGTTGTATTGTGATAGAAACTTGTCGACCTGGGTGACTGAGCTGCCCAAGAACGAGACTCCCGCGTGATTTAGCAGCCCTTGCCACCTCTTTGAAGTCCTCGAGGTAACTTCGTGGCAGATCCCGGTCTATAATCGCGTTTCCTATGACAAATTGAATGACCGTTGGGGACAAAAAGTAAAAGGAACATGCCTGAAGCTTCCAGATGATCTTTCTTTATCTGAATGTTGCCGGTAACCATTATCCCTGCGAACACAGCTCAGGGATTGCAAGTCGTTATCGGCAATGCCATACCTATATCACCTATTGCCCATGTTTCGTAGAGCCGAATAAGCTCCTCGGTGGGCTGACCACGCTCCATTGGATCGTAAGATGAAAACGTTGAGAGGCGTTCGGACATCGCACTCTTCATGAGCTTATTTTTTGCTATTTTCCCGCTGAACGGAAAGGTGAGGGATTGTCCCAAGGTAATGGCATGGGAGACTTCGGGTGAAGGCATGATAAAGGGAGGTTGGATTGGTTGGTATTGGGGTACACTCCAGCATAATTGCTCGTCTTTATACATGCCCCCAAGAGGTTCCTGAAAAGAAAAAGGCGAATTTCCAAACATACTCGCGGTACGTGATCGACTCAGACTGCCAACGATAATTATTTAACGGATCTTCGGGAAAAAACAAACAAACAGGTGGAAATGATACCAACATCGATTTTGAACCGTAGAGTAGCTTGATCTCTGCAGGGAGTGTTACAATCCAGCAGCCGAAGTGGTATTCCAGAAGCGTCTAACTTGAAGTTGGCGCTCGCGTGAGAGGGATGATGGCTAAAGATGTTACACTCACTATGGCAAAACTAGGTTCACTGGAGAAACACGCTAGGAGGCGTTCCTGGCGTTCCGAGACCCGTCAAGAGGCTCGTGAAGAGGTTCGCCTGTCAAAGTCATTGAAGTTTCCCGGTCACCATCTGAACGTGCGACTGACTTGTTACCACTTTAGGGATCGTGGCGTTGAACCTGGCAAATCTGTTGCAAGGTGAGTAGGAGATAATATGGCAATGATGGTTTGTGCGAGAGTGTTTCGCATCCTGAGATAGACCTCATGTACATACGTGGTAACGACGGAAGTTACCAATCGCCGACGACAAGTATATCCAGTACAGGGGTATCTAGGTGATTCGCGCTTCTTTCGCTTAGATGCATCGAGGGAAGGCATGGCGAACGCAGGTCAGCTTACGGCCCAAGGCTAGGCTAGCACCACTTTGGTAACTGATCTCGGAGGTCAAACGACTCCGACTTCCATCGCCCGATGTTTCGCCTTGAATAATTGACACGAATGATGTATCACACCATGAGATTGGTCGTTTGTTAGCTCGGATCGCATTTGAAGATAATATTAAGGGGCACCAAACGAATACAACACACCATAGTAATGTTTCCAGTAGAGATATGATCCATCAAACTCATACGAGTCCACGGGTAGACTGGTGACCAGTCTAGTCCGCGGGGCCAATGTCGGTCAGACCTCAGTCTCCTTTGGGAAGAAGCCCATTCCCATGAAAGTTGGAGTCTGGATAAAAAGTTTTGTCTCTGAACCTCGATGAACTTTTGGTATGACCCATGTTTCCGTGGTTACGCTTTGCATCTGTTTGTATTGTTTTGTCAGCAACTGCCACCGTCGCTAGCGAGCGACGTGGATGCCACGGATCTCATTGGTTATTAGTGGGGGTTCACGAGAATTTTCGAGCTTTCGGTTCCACGCCAGTTCTCCTGACGCACCAGTTTCATGTTTCGACATGATCCATATGCTTTTCCTTAGGCCCATCTGGAGAACACCCAGCTAGTCCATTTACTACAAGTCACTACTATTTTTAGAAGGAGTAATCTTATCTGTCACTGGCCACTGCTTTCACCCATCTAAACTATCGACCTCGACCTTCATCAAGGAATGGTGTTTGACAAATTTGATCCCGCTGTATGGATCCCAGCGCAGCGTTTGCTGGAGATGTCGAAATGGGTGGGACAGGGTGCCGAGGCGGTGAGTCCTACCAATACCTCTGTCAAAGGATCCACGCTCATCGCCGGTCGGCTGTCTTTCAGAAAGTATTCAAGACATATATCAGGTTTCGATCTTCGCATGATAACTGGGGTCCGCTCGAAGCTGACATCAAGGCGGGTTGTCCGTCCACCCCGGTCATGGCGGATATTCTCTTCAAACATCGGTTCCCAAAGCGCTATAGGCATCCAACTTTGGATGCGACGCTGACACGACAGCGCCTGGTTGGGGAGGCTCGAACTATAATGAAATGTCTTCGGTAGGCGTGATATCACTCGACTGTCTTGTGTTTTCGTCTCACTGTGGTCGATCGTAGCGCCGGTGTGAATGTCCCCGGTATCAGGCTTGTAGACACATCTGAAGGCTGTCTGGGGTTGGAATTCATAGATGGCCCACCTGTACGATATTTGATTCCAGCAGGAACCGACGAGCCACGTTATCGACTTGTATTTCACGACGAAGAGGATGAAAACGACGACTCGGTAGAAGAACCAGATTATGAAGAAATCCCTGACACCATAGGTGCTCGAGCGGCAGATTGGGGGTGCGTTAATGACATTTCCATGGGTCTGTGACTTGCAAGTGCAAGCTTGACCATTCAGCTGATTGTGCCTTTCAGAAACGCTCTTGGAGAAAATTGGTGTGGAGATCGCCAAGCTGCATCTGATCGATATCATTCATGGAGACCTGACCACGTCAAATATGTTGCTCCGGGCTAGCAACAACGATCTAGTACGTTCATATGGCTTTCATGATTCCAGCATGTCTTTACTATGTTATTCAGGTTTTGATCGACTTTGGACTGGCGTACCACTCTTCACTCGTGGAGGACAAAGCAGTGGACCTTTATGTTTTGGAACGTGCTTTTGCATCAACACACCCCGACTCTGAAACGCTCTTTACATCTATCCTCGCGGCTTACGCGAATCGTACTGGAAAAGACTGGGATCAGATCAAGAAAAGACTAGATGAGGGTAAGATTTGCCACCGTGCAATAAACTGCTTAGGAGCTGAATGTCGTCGTCTTTCAGTCCGCCTCCGCGGAAGAAAGCGGAGTATGGTTGGCTGAGGATGCATCATCTATCAACCTCGACTTACGTTGATTTTGGTGACCAGACCTAGAAACCAGTAGACGTAAAGGCGTTATTGGTGTTAGACTATTCCATGAATGATCCGTATAATCATGACATCATTTTCCAATGTATTGGTATACATGCAACTTGTTCTTTCGTACAAAGATGAATTGGTACCCGCGACCAACGGTAAGCTGTGAGTCTGTCACGCAAGTCCCTCACCAGCGCAGACCTTCTCAACCCATTCTACTCCACTTTGAACCTTTGTTAAATTCTCGCAGCTTGTGTTTGTGATCAAGACGTCATCCTCGATCCGTACCCCTCCCATGCCTTCATAGCGGGCGAGAACGTCGGTATTGATGTAAGGTGAGGTGTGGACGTTGTAGGATTTCAAAAGGGCGGGATGGAAGTAGACCCCTGGCTCAATGGTCTGGTTTTGAACGGAAATCAACGGGTGAAAAGGGTGATGGTACAGATAACATCGACTTACTACCACCATTCCAGCCTGCAATTCTAACCTTAATCTCAGGTACCTGTAGAAATCCTTGTGTCCGCCAGACAGCCCGCTCACCCTGTCATCACCGTCTACGAAGTACTTGCCACTCCCAGCTGGCCGGCTTGCGCTGGGTACGTCGTGTACATCCATGCCCATGGAGTGACCTAAGCCATGTGGGAAGAAAGCAGCACTGAGACCCGTGAGCAGAATTTCGTTGGAGAGTATCTCTCGAGACTTGACGGTTGCCTTTGTGACACCCGTTCGCCCGTTGGGAACTGAACGAAATATCAGCATAAGATCCCAAATGCAGTGGGAAGCGACTCGAGTAAGGGAAGAGCGACACACCTCCAATCGTTTGATCAGGATCCTTGAATATGCCCATGTCTAAGAAACCATCCACGAGAACACGGTGGCATAACAAGTGTACGTCATCCCAATGCGTTCCAGGAGCAACGATCTTGAATGCTTCCTACACAAACAATGGTTGATATGTCCCACATGAATAGCGTGTGAAGGCGAAAGAACAATGACTTACGGATTGCATTTTCAATACAAGTTCATACACCTTCCTAGCTTCCTCCGTGAACTTCCCGCCATTGCCAACTGGCATTGTACGAGTGACTGTCGCCGGAGTACGAGATTCGGGATGATGATATCAAGAAGGCCGGATAAGGAGGTCAACACAAGTAAAGCTTTGTGTAGTAGACACGTACTGTCCGAGCTATAACAATCCCACTCACACCCAGCATCAATCAACAAAACCTGCGGTAATAATCCTGTCTCCTCGGTTTCGTCGCCACGGGATTGCGCATGCGAAAGGTTCCCATTGTTGGCCGTATCACGACGAGATACTGGACCCCATGCAAAGGCACGATCATTGCAACAATAATGCAGTGTTGATGCCCGTGTCGACCCTGCCACAATAGGTAGATAAGCCTGGTGCGCAGCACTGACATCAAACATGAGATTTGTCCAACACGACGGAGCAGATAGGGGGCTGACCCTTCCCGCCTGCACGAAGCGACGAATATCGCCTCTGCTTCGGCTTCTTTCTCGATAAGCCATTCTCCAGGCAGGCAGGGAGCATGTGAAGACTGCTTCTTGATCTTCCCTGCAACGGCCAATCCAAGCACACGCATGATGACTTCATGTGCGCGTGAGCTGATGTCATTAGCTTTGCGGATCATCGCAATCTCGTACGCATCCTTGATCAGTCGCGTCTTGTGAAGCGCTGGAAGGAGATATTCGGACGTCTTCGTCGGGACTGATTGCAAGGCCGCTTGTAAACCATCTATTCTACTGGCAGCAATGTTGGGGAATTGGTCCGTTTCAGGAAGCAGATGAACGATAGTGCCTCGAGGAAGTTGCGAGATGGCGAGTGCGAGCTTATGAAGATGTTCGACCTCATCCACTGCATACATATCGCGTGCCTCTTGAAGTGTGGGTGGGGCGGGGGACCACAACAGATCCTGCACTGTGGGCTCAAAGATGTATACGGTGGATTTCAGTGCGTAGCTCATCGCGGTGGGGTCGTAGAATGCCAAAAAATACGATTCGGGGACATTGCAACCAGTGAGGTAGAAAAAGTTGGATTCTTGACGGAAAGGAAGTTCACGGTCTGTATCATTTCGGTAGGGGGTGGTGCCACCAGCCAGCAGGATCGCGTGCGGCTTCGAGCGGTAAGCTATTTTGCATCACACATCGATCCGAGGGTTTACCTTGACTTTGTCCTCTGGAGTCAACGACTTCATGAGTGTATCAAAGGTCTTGATGACATGGTCCTTTGCTAAACGCCAGAGACGGTGAACATAGCTATTAGCGTGCAGGGCTACTAGACAGCAATGGACGTACCTGGGTATTTCCCACTCAAAACTTCAGTCGGTGTCATCGTGAACATTCAATTACTGGAGTGGACGTTGACAATTCAGGAGGACTGTGTATGGTAACATAGCTGTAGCATTCAGCATACAATACTATGAGTAGTCATAAAACGCCGATGGTGAAGCGGTTATCATGCTTGCCTTCCAAGCAAGCGGCAGGGGTTCGACTCCCCTTCGGCGTATCTTTTGCCGGTGATCACGGAAATTCTCACGCACCTTTGTTTTTTAACCGCCCGCCACTGACCGGCCCCGCCTGACCCCGCCTCGGGCGGATCACGGGGTGGACCCCACTTGGCGAGTATTTAAGCGGGGGCTCGTCTTAAATGATTACCCCTTCACTACCGCCCTCATTGTATGGCTCAGAATGATGCTTAAGCGCGCTGTGCACGTAAGACGGGCCTCGTTTGCCACTGTCGCTCCTTCCTCCAAGCTTACTATTGGTATTCGTCGCGAGAACCCAGCCAGGATCTGGGAACGGAGATGTCCATTGACACCCGACGCAGTCGCGTCACTGGTCCAAGAAGAGAATGTGGACGTCCTTATTCAAGATTGCGACAGAAGGGTCTTTCCAGTGCACCAGTTTGTGAAGGTCCGTGACATACCGGCTGAAGGCGGGCAACCAGACCTTGGTGCTTTATATCGAACTAAACTGTTCCGTCACAGGCTGGTGCAAGGACCCATCCCAACCTGGACCCCGCGCATATTGTCCTAGGCATCAAAGAACCACCACTTAATGAACTGATAACGTCTCCACCACTGTCACCCTGGCGCACTGCAGGCTTTGATTCGCCGGTGCCTCGCACTCATTTTATGTTCTCTCATACCACAAAGGGACAACCCTATAATATGGAACTACTGTCTCGTTTCTTGAGCCAGGATCCCCAACGTGACCTTCCTTCAAGATTGATAGACTACGAACTTCTCATGGGACCTGATGGGAAGAGGACAGTCGCTTTTGGATGGTTTGCTGGAGGTGGGGCGTTTTAAAATATCACCTGTCCCTTAGCGCTGATTATTTCATGTCTTCTAGTTGCCGGCGCGCTCGAGGCCCTTTCCGCATTAGCTCATGCCCATCTTGAGCTCGGCGTTGCTTCGCCGTTTCTTGTGAGCACTACGATGTCTGAAGTATAGCACTCTTAATGGAATCCCGGGCTACAGCACACTCCCCGTCCTCATACTCATGTCGCTTTGCCGTCATTGCGAGCGGCGTTAAGAGCCATCGGTGAGGAAATCGTAAAGGATGGAACTCCCAAGTCCCTTGGACCCTTTGTCATTGGTTTGACAGGGTAAGTAAAGTGTCATGCATTGCTTTCGTTCCCTCTAGAATCACATCTTAGGAACGGAAATGTCTCCCAAGGCGTGCTCTCTATCTTGGGCGAATTACCGATCGTGAAAGTCAAAGTGGAAGATCTCCCTGTTCTTGTAAACAATCCAGGTACACCGTCTTTATCCAGTCATTCTTGAACGTCTTGTTGACAGCTGCCATGTAGATACCGACTTGCATAAGGTAATCGATATTTGTGTGTATCGGGGTAACCATCCGGATTAATCAATCATCTAGCTATACCTAGTCCACGCCACCCCTGCCGAATATCTGTCCCGAACTGATGGTGGCCGGTACGACAGAGCGCATTATTACGAGAACCCCTCTATCTACAAGTCTGAGTTTGCTACCAAGGTATAGTTAATGTCCATTTGTCATCTATTGATTTGAACTTGAATCACTCTTATTAGGTAGCTCCATATCTTACTCTCTTCCTAAACGGAGTTGGCTGGCTTCCAGGATTTCCTCGTCTCATGACGAATGACGCATTAATAGCTGCACTTGCTCGTGCTGCAGAAGTCGGCCCTGCAAGGTTTGGTACCATCGCCGATATCACTTGTGATATTGAGGTGAGTGGTTCTTATCTCCCGTGAATTGTCACCTGATGTCGCCGGTTTTATACAGGGCGGTCTCGAGTTTATGTCGCGTGCATCTACGATCTCAGAACCCTTCTTTAAGTATCGTCCTCGGACACTTCCAGCCCATCTCCCAGGCGTCCAAATAATGTCTGTGGACATCCTCCCGTCCACCTTGTCCTTGGATGCATCCGAACATTTCTGTCGAGTATTAATGCCTTACTTGAAAGCTGTGATCCAAGAGTACCGGGGTCAGCCAGGAGAGCAGGAATACTCCGAGGCTCTGGAGAAGGCCACCGTCGCTAAGGATGGTCAGCTCCAAGGACCCCACACCTGGCTAGAAGGTCCTCTTGATAAATGGCGACGGTCTGCTTCCAAACCGGAGGGTTCCCCGAGGAAAAAGAAAGTCCTTATGCTTGGGAGCGGGATGGTTGCTGGCCCTGCGGTGCAGGAATTGTGTAAGCGATCGGACGTAGAGCTGATTGTCGGTTAGTACTTCATCTGTATCTATATCCTACCACCGTGGACTCATTGCATCGTCCTGGACATTGTTTCTCATCGACGTGTTTGACTAATAGCCAGCAATTCGTGCAAAGAAGCTGAGGATTTGACCCGGGGCTTCTCCAATGCCAGTGCTCGTTTTCTGGACGTCGAGGACCGAGAGAAGGTCTCGCAGCTCGTTGAAGGTGCCGATGTTATTATTAGGTGGGACAAGTTTGGTGCTATGAATTAGAGCGCTAAGGTGACTGTTGGGTCTATAGCCTTTTGCCCGTGCCGCTCCATCCATCTATCGCCGAACTATGTATCCGGCATGGTAAGCACATGGTCACAGCGTCATACATATCGCCCGCTATGCGTGCCTTGCATGACCGGTAAGTTCATTCTTGCCCAGCACTTTCAACTCGCACTCACTGAAGTGTTGCCCTGTAGCGCTGAATCAGCCAATGTCGTGTTGTTGAACGAGATCGGCCTAGACCCTGGTATCGACCACTGTTCTGCACTCTCACTGCTCAGGCAGTTGGAGAAGAACAAGAGACGGGTTCTTTCATTTACTTCGTTCTGTGGCGGTCTTCCTGCGCCAGAGGCATCAGACGTCCCACTGGGATACAAATTTAGCTGGAGCCCAAGAGGTGTTCTCAATGCTGCACTCAACAGCGCCAGGTTCAAGCTCAATGGGGAGGTACGCACGTCATCGCGCTCGGCATTCACCTCACCCAACTTGGGCATAATAGGTGATAGACATCCCCGGAGAGAATGTCTTGCGACACTACTTTCCCGACCTTGCCATTTCCAACGATCTGAAGCTGGAAGGTATCGCCAACAGAGATAGTCTCCCGTACGCGGATACGTACGGACTCGGGAAACTCGATGACCTACGAACGGTCTTGCGAGGTACACTCAGGTCTGTGTCTACGCCCACCATACCGCATGCACCACTCACGCCCAGTATGTACAGATACCCCGGATTCGCTGACCTCATGCACGTGTTCAAATCCATGGGGTTGTTGAACACGAACCCATCGTCGCACATCCTACCTCGCTCCTGGTCAGAGCTCGCCCGACTCGCGTTGGCGACCAAGACCGGCGAGCACATACCCGCAGATCCGAGTTCCCTCCGCGCGGCGCTGTCCAACGTCGTTCCGGACCGACACCACCTCGAGCGCGCCGTAGATGCGCTGGCATGGTTCGGCCTCGTCCCCTCCCCGCGCGGCGCGACACACGACCTGCCGTCGTTACCCACCAAGCCCCTCGCGCCGATCGATCTCTTCACCGCCGTGCTCGCGCACAAGCTCAGGTACGCTCCTGGCGAACGTGACCTCGTCGTGTTGTCGCACGAGATCGTCGCACAGCCGGCCTCTGTGGTGGGCGAGGCAGCTCCCGAGGAGACGGAGGTGTATACGTCGTCGTTGGTGTCGTATGGCACTGCGAGCGCGTCTGCCATGTCTAGGTGTGTCGGTCTTCCGGTAGCTTTTGCGACACTGGCTGTCTTGGATGGAAAGGTTGTTGGGAGGGGCGTTCAGGGACCTGCGGAGGAGACGTTGTACCGCGCGGTCTTGGATGGTCTGAAAGGTGTGGGGCTAGAGATGAAGGAGGGTGTGAGGACGGGTTCTGGCATGGAAACAAGACTCAGCGACGGGCTACGCAGCACGGGATTAGCAAGGGTTTCGTAGGCCAGTTTATTTTAGTTATCGCTAAAAGGCGTTCTGTAATTCCACATTCAACTTTCGACATACTGATCAACATCAAACGGTACAAGGTAGACTGGGGTAGTGCAGCTCAACGCCACCACAAACAGCATATGGGGTACATGGATACGAAACTGGAACTTGGACGGTGGTATACACCAAAAAAAATACATCGAAAGGGAAAACGGGAAAGGAAAAAACTGTCAGTCATCGTACAGTTAGGTATTCGTTACAAGAACCACTATAGTGATCTTCAAGAGACTCGCTAGGCCAATGTTAAACATCCCGTCGGGTATACGGATCTCCTCTTGCTGTGATGGTGCCAGCCTGTTCGCTACCGACAAGGGGGCTGCTCTTGAATTTGCTCGGGCCTTTCGGAGAGGTTGCAGGAGCTCGTAACACTGGTATCCTTGCGTCATAGGTCTCGCTCCTGCCCGAAACAGAGGGTATGGTGCTCGCGTCTTTACCGGCAGCAACCGCGGCGGCCAATCGACGCTTCCTGTCCAATAGGATGGCTTCGAGAGAGGGTGCTGGAGAAGCGGACCGCGATGCAGCAGGACTCATTGGACCGACGAGCGAAGAAATGGCAGGGGAACTGCTGATGGGACGGTGCTTGAGAGGCAGAGGTCGAGTGATGGTAGGATCAGAAACGTTTTCAAATGTCGAGACGACACCGGATTCTTTGGTAGGTCGTCCTTTGCCTTTGGGTTCGTCGGAGGTAGGTGCTACGATTGTTTCGGTGTTCTCGGATGTAATTGTGGTTGGATTGGCAGTGCTGGAACAATTAGTTGCGTCTACTTGGGCTTGAGTAGGTGTGGTAAACATGGACGGATCTCTGCTACGAATGCGAGGACTTGGAGGAGCGCTCGTCGAACGAAGAAAGCCAAGACCGCGGGTATTGTGAGGCGCAATGCCGAGAGATGCTTCAGTGTCGGGGGACTTGTCAGTGCCAACATGCTCAGATGGAACGAAGGATGATATAGTCCCGTTAGCAGCTTCGAAATCAAATTCATCGTATATCTCTTCACCAATCAACTCTAAAGAAATTATATTAGAATTTGTGACAGGGGCAAAAAAGTGGCACTCGACCTTCAAGTACATCCTCAAGAGTAATGATACCGAGTGGCATGATGGCGGGATGGATACCCTGCAGAAAGTCCTTGGCATCTCTCTTGGTTAAAAGGGCGTCAGCGGGCATGTTTTGCTCCAATCCAGTCCCTGATTTAGGTAACCTTATCTTCTGCCTATCCTTAGTGTTATCACCTGGTCTCGTCTCTCCTACCAGTCCCGTCTCAAGGTCCGCCTTTCGGTGTTGACGACGCCGTCCAGACCTAACAGTATTCTTCACGGTCATGGATGATCCTTTGGTTTCCTTCTCTTGCACCTCTGCATTGTTCAGTTCTGTGTCATCTTCACTCTGTATTGTTGGCTCTTTTTCAGAATCGTCAGCCCACGAGACACCTTTGGGAATTTCCTTGCGATCTTTCGCGCCCGGCTTGCTTTGTCCATGAGATTCTTCCTCGTCGCTGGACTCGCTAGAGTCACTGGAATCACTGATGCCAACGCTCTGACGCAGACGCTGGGTTAGGGTACGCTTGGCAACTTTCTTGACGGAAGTAGCTTTCTCAACACTGAAACGAGAGACGATGGCCATGTGGGAGCGGCCTTCTTGGAATCTATCCAAGATACCGAGAAGAGATTCATTGTTTGGAACGAAAGGAACCTTGTTCAGAGGTATCTTGCGCAACGGTACTGCATCTGAACAATCAAGGATCAGAGATGTGTCCACAGATGGAGAATTTCTTTACCTTTTGGGTCGAGCATGATACACTAGTATGAACATTAGGCAGGCTGGCGATGTAGGGAACTGGCGACGTACATGTTTGACAAGGAGAATGCCAATGATTTTCTTGACCTTTTCCAGACGGCCAGAAGAGTCCACAGCAACCTCTACTTCCTCGTAGACGGGTACGCGACTATGTCCGGTCAAGCAGATTTCCCTCATCGTGTCATAGTCCAGCCTCGAGTCGATGGATAGCATAAAAACATTGTTGATAGGAGTCATGGCCTGTTCATGATGGAACCTCAGCATGTCATTAACACGAGAATAAACCATTACATTACCTGTTTCACGACCTTCTCTTGTAGATCCAAAGTGGCACCGATGATGGTGACGGTATCCGACTTCAAGTCACCGCCATGGGGAGACATCGATGAATGCATTGCAATCAACTCTTTGAGCTCTGTACGCAAGGGATTTGAACATGATGTCATAAAGAGGATTGGTATACCGACCTGCCCTTCGGTAAATGATACCGTGATGTGGTCCAAGGGCGAATTCGAGCAGTTTCGCAACGGGCCAGGCAACCACGCCCTATTTTTCGTCGCACATGTCAGTTCATTGAACGAGTGATGACCACAATACGAACCAAGAGATAGATCAACACACGGGTAAAGCCAACCATTTTTGCACCCAGGTAAAGACCATGACGGGTGCAAAGAGACTGCGGTATGATTTCGGAAAAGCTATCGAAAGGAACATTTAGGTTGAAGATGCAGTAATGAAAGAGCGCGCAAGACTTGCATGACAATCAGGACCGTGCTGACGATAACACTTGGTACGCCTCCACCCAGGACAGGGTCTGATATAATGGGCAGTGTCTCGTTCACGATCATGTTGGCGAGTAAGAGTGTCACCAAAAGGAGGTGACCATTCTCGCGGATAGGCTTGATCTTGGCAGCGTATTGCTTCTGTTGACTGTGTGATGAATGGGTGAGCGTACAGGATGTGGCGTAGCAGAGGACACTAACGGTGTACCGCTGATGCTCAATACGTTGAGCTGGGTCTCGTCCAAGCTCATGTAACCTAATGTCAGACCGGCAAAAACACCAGATAACAAAACGAGGACGGGGATGAGACAGGCAAAGACGATGAACTCGGGGCTGTGGGAGTCTGACGTAGCGCGTTTCGCGTAGGTGTGCAAGAGCGGGGGCTCATTCTCGGCGCCACCAAGGAAACGGGCAAGGTTGGGCACATGTTGCGATAAGAGCGATAGAACGGTGACGATGAGGGGAGAAGACCGTGGGGAAGTCACCATTCGAGAGCGAGTGAATTAGCTGGGCGTAAACGTCCTCGGTCCTTTATATACTCGGCAAAGGGTGCATTAGTCATCACTGCGGACTCGGTCTCCTCACCAAGGTCAGGTCACCGGATTACACCGGCCCGTGCCGGCTCGCCACGTCTCCTTCTGGACCTTCCAGTCGCTCTGATGACTTCTAGCCTGGTACTATCAGCTTCAAAATGTTTCTCCAAAGATTCTCTCAGGCCACCGTATCAAAGAGGTTGTTCCACCATCCAGCCATATCTCCGTACCGAGGATGGCGCAAAGCTGGAAGACGGACCGTCTATGTGGCAGTATCTCTCGGCACCCTCTGGTTCGTAGACCAGAAATTCAATGCTTCTGCCGTGGGCCGCAACTTTCGTACCCTTTGGGCGGTGAGTACACCTTCGCGAACTTGTCAACTCGCTCGCATTGTGTCATCGAAGAAGTTGTCACAATCGTGTCCGAGCAGTTCTCATTACTACCCCCTAGTGTGCCATGATATCCCTAGACTACAAACTCAACTTTCGACCCGAGAAAGCCGACCAGATACCGCAACTTCACGCTCGCGTAGCGGATAGAATGTATAACCTATTCACATCCAATGGCGGCCTTTACATCAAAATAGGTGCGCGCATCGTCACGGGGCATCGTTACTCTGGCCGAATCGTTTGTTTACCCTGCTTTCTCCCAGGCCAGGCCATCGGTGCCAATTCTCCCTTTCTACCACGCCCAATACAAGATAAATTCGCCCGCCTGTTCGACGATGCACCTCAGATACCCTATTCTGACGTACTCTCCGTTTTCCGATCCGAATTTGGTCGCCCTCCTGCAGGTCCCGACGGCATCTTTGATGTATTTGAACATGAAGCGGTCGCGAGTGCGAGCGTTGCCCAGGTTCACCGTGCCAAGCTCAAAAGTGGCGAGTGGGTGGCAGTCAAGATCCAAAAACCGGACGTGACGAAACAGATCGAATGGGATCTCGGCGCATACCGCATGGTGATGTGGATATTCGAGAACTGGATGTTTGATCTCCCCGTTTATTTTGCTGTTGGTGCGTTTATGTTCTTCCTGTAAAGGGGGTCTCGTTGTTCACGTGGCACGCTCAGATTTCATCAACAGCCATCTAAGGCAGGAGTTGGACTTCGTGCAAGAAGCTCAGAATGCGCGCGTCACCGCTCAGTTTATCGCCGCGGAGCCGCGTCTCGCTGGCAAGGTACACATACCCAAGGTGTACCCCGAGTACTCGACGAAGAGGGTCCTCACTGCCGAGTGGATTGATGGCGTGCGGCTAAGCGACCGGGTGGCAATTCGGACCCTGATGGGAGAAGAAAACCAAGCAGCCCCTTCTTCGAGTTCCAGGAATCATGCTCCACTGGAAGGCGTTCGCTTGAAAGGCGGCGTCAAGTCGATCATGCAAACCATGGTGGAACTGTTCAGTGCACAGATGTTCAGCTGGGGATGGGTACACTGTGACCCACACCCTGGCAACATCATCATCAGGCCACATCCTTTGAAACCCAAGTATCCGCAGCTCGTATTGCTTGATCACGGGTTGTATGTGCGTGTCGAGGAATCTTTTAGGAGGGAGTATGCGACGTTGTGGAGGGGCTTACTCGCCGCAGATTGGGATGCGATCGAGCGTGTGACGACGTCATGGGGCATAGGCACGCCGGATTTGTTTGCGAGCGCAACATTGATGCGGCCAGTCAAGTATGGCAAGAAGAGCAATAATGCGAACGGGAACGGGAGCGAGCCAGAGGCGTTGAATCAGTACGAGCAGAGCGTTCGGATGAAGGCCAAGCTGAAGCGGTTCTTGCTGGACACGGACAAGATGCCCAAGGCACTTATTTTTCTTGGGAGGAACATGAGGTGCGTGCGCGACGAGACCTGTACGACCCGCGTCCGCTGACTTGGGTACGCGTACTAGGATCGTCCAAGGTCGGTGCCGATAGTGTCGTCCCTGTTCACATTCGCATTACCTTTTTCCTTGCAGGAAACAATCAAGTGCTTGGGTCGCCCGTCAACCGTATCAAGATCACCGGCTACTGGGCTTCTGCATCCCTCACGACGTTGACACATCTCGCGTGGACGGAGCGCGCAAAGGAGTACTGGCACTATCTCGTATTTCGCGGCGTCATGTTGTCCATCGATCTAGCGTTCTGGACGAGCAAGGTGCGTCAATGGATTCAGGGCATGTTGGGCAAGTCGAGCATCGGTTTCGAAGACGAGTTGGAGAGAACCATGAGAGGGTTTGCAAAGAGCACGATCGGAATAGACGTTGCGCCCGATGCCTTTGACGGATAACCCTGCTCGATGGACGTCATACGTCGGCCCACACTTATCAATAGAACCCTAGAGCTCATCGTAGAGGGCATTATGACACTATCGAATTATTTGATTTCAATTACCCGCTGCGGGGAACTAGGGTTCGTCAGCTTTAGTAGAGGTCATTGCGGATGCCCTTGCCGCCGAAAGGCTGCTCGGCTGCGCAAGGCGTGGAGAAAACGCATAGCGACTCATTTGTCTTTTGGGTGGACAAGCACAGAACGACGATCGATCCTATGTTACCCATCTAATTTCCGTTGCACCACACGTTTCCCCACCTGTCCTGTGCGAGGCCAGTAATCCCGTTTCCAATCTCATCATCCTCTCCGCTGTCGATGAACCCAACGCCATAGCTTGCCGCTGCATTGAATTTGGTTGTGGGACATTTGATGCCAAGAAAGTATGGGCAGGCGCGATCGACGGCATTGCATGTCTCAAGACAGGGTAACAGGGACGAATAATCATACGTCGCGTTTGGAAAGTTTGGATTTCGTGATGGAGAACCACTCGGCTGTGGTTGGAGCGCCGGAAGCGGAACCTGTGCAGCGGTTCCCAATGACGACGCCGTGCTAGTGTTACCCGGCGCTGGTTCAGAACAGCGAGGGAATGAAACGCTGCAGAGCCATGTACGGTAGTGGGTTTGACAGTCTGCACAGGTCTGAAGTGGTGAGTAGAGGTCACGTCCGCATGCAAATGTGGTGAGCATGGTGGTGAAATTAGTCATGTATTGGAGGAGAGGCTGTGTAGCGCTGTCCGGGAGGGAGGTGGCATTGTAACCGAAAGCGCCGGATGGTGATGGTGGTAGTGGCACGGCGTATGCGGTAGAGGGACAGTATGGGAGAGAGTAGACAAGTGGGCATTGGAAACTTGCTGATGGGGAGATCGTCAGAGGAGAACGAAATGGTAGAGGGATGACTTGCCGGATTTTGTGGCGAAATAGATGGGGCCACTGACCTTGAGCGCATCCTGTACGACATATGCAGTGTAGTTTGTACTTGGTGAGAGGCCGTCGACGAGCCATTGTGATCTCCAGCCTTCAGGGCTTCGCAGCCATGGATCGTTGCCAACTATCGAGCCAGTCGATGAAGTATTTAATAGAGCGCACGCGGTCTGCGGAAGGGACGAGAGTTGGGCAGAGGTTGGCGCAATAACAAGCGTAAAGTTGGGGATGGGCGACGGGATATCTGGAGCGGGGAGGTTAGCTGGAGGGAGGGTATAGTTTGGAAAGCTCGGTTGCTCGATCGGCATGGGGAGGAAGGGATGTGAAAAGAGGATTGTCTGGTTGGAGGTGGTATCTCCCAAAAGGGGCAGTTGGTCGAGAACCTGGTACGTCGCGCCTGGCATCACCGAAAACGTTGGAAGGAAAAACGTCAAGACAATGATCTGAAATACCGTTGTCAGACGCAGATATTTGGAAGGAGCCTTGTTGGAGGTCTTGGACGGAGAGCAGACCGCCACTTGGTGCCGAGCCTGACCACTGGCCGCTGCCATCGGTGAGCTGGATCTCAAAGACGTCTGTTCCACCACCTGGCCCGGGGACGACCGAGGGGCTGTTTGAGAGAAAGAAGCGCGCAGACGACGCCTCGGCCACGCATATTGCTACGGATACGGTGAGCTGGGAAGATGCGGGCAGAGCGAGGAGGGACGTGGACGGGGTAAACGTGTCGATCGAGTTGAGGAGAAGAGACTGCTGAGCGTCGACGAGAGCGAGGAAGAGGGAGAGGAGGAGGAGCATGACTTACATAACCAGACATCGTCTTTTGAATGTTAAACGCATGCAGACATCGATCGCTCCTTCTCTCCATCTCCCCTCTGCGATCGACCCACATCACTAGACTGTCCACAACACAAATGTCTACAGATCTGGGCCCGGTCCCGGATGGCGCACCATCAAAGAGCTCAGGCAAGTCTCGCCGTCTATTTGCATCCCGTCTCATCTAATACGACACTAGCCAAGAAGGAGGCAAAGAGACTGGAAAAGGAGGCAAAGCTCGCAGCGAAGCAGGCCAAGCAGGTCGCATCCACGCCAGCCGGCGAGAAAAAGACCAAGGTAGACAAGGAAAAGAAGGCAGACGAGCCCGTGTTCGTCAACACAACCCCAAAGGGCGAGAAGAAAGGTGCCCCGCTCGCCATCATGCCGACTATTTGTTTCTGATACCCGCGTGTGTAGACATGTCTCAGCCAATGCCAGCAGGATACAATCCACAGGCAGTCGAAGCTGCTTGGTACGATTGGTGGGAGGCACAAGGCTTCTTCAAACCGCAAACGGCCCCAGATGGCTCGATGAAATCGGAAGGCGTCTTCGTCATCCCTTTCCCTCCTCCAAATGTCACCGGCAGTCTCCATATCGGTCACGCGCTCACCGTAGCTATCCAAGACGGCTTGATACGCTGGTCAGTCCTACGTTCTTGAACAATATGTCGTCCAACAGCCAAACGTCCAGGAATCGCATGTTGGGAAAGACAACCCTGTTTGTCCCGGGGTTCGATCACGCCGGTATCTCAACCCAGTCTGTCGTGGAACGCCGTCTGTTCAAGCAAGAAGGCAAAACGCGTCACGATCTCGGTAGAGAGGCCTTTTTGGACAAGGTCATGGATTGGAAGAACGAGTTCGTGTCCCAATTCACAAGCACAGATGCATATCTCACATCTCACATCGTGCAGCTACCAATCACGCATCACAAATCAGCTCCGTCGACTTGGTGGAAGCTTCGATTGGGATCGTGTTGCATTCACAATGAACCCCGTGAGTAGCGCACTTTTTGCCGCCACCCGACTTATCTTGTCTTCAGACGTTGTCGAAAGCTGTCGTCGAAAACTTTTGTCGGTTGCATGAGGGTGGTATATTGTATCGTGATAATCGTTTGGTCAACTGGTGTGTCAGGTTGAATACCACTCTATCAAACTTGGAGGTAATGTTTCTCGCGTCGATGGCTGCATTTCCTTCATCCAACATCATCATCGTCTAGGTGGATCAAAAACAGCTAGAGGGCAAAACCTTACTCAACGTCCCCGGTTATGATCCAAAGGAGAAATTCGAATTTGGGGTCATCACATCGTTTGCGTACCCTGTCGAGGGCTCCGGTACGCAACCAAATTATGGCAGACTTTCCCACTCTCATCCACGTAGATGAAAGGATCGTTGTCGCGACAACACGTCCAGAGACAATGCTGGGTGATTCTGCAATCGCTGTGCATCCGGAAGATGCTCGTTACAAGGTGTGGCCGTCGTGTCCCGAGTCGCATCTGTCAAGCTTAATTCTGTGTAGCATCTTCGTGGAAAATTTGCAAAGCACCCTTTTGTCGACAGGCGGTTACCGATCTTGGCGGATGAAATGGTCGACAAGGATTTCGGAACGGGTGCAGTGAAGATCACGCCAGCGCATGATCCCAACGATTACGAAGTTGGGAAGCGCCATAATCTGGAGTTCATCAGCATTCTCAACGATGACGGGACGCTGAATGTTAATGCCGGAGATCGGTTCAACGTTGGTTCGATGAGATGTCCTGACTAATGGTAGCTAACCTACGTGTACTGGCAGGGGATGAAACGGTTCCACGCTAGGAGAGAAGTTGTCAAGGCGCTCACCGAAGCTGGATTGTTTGTGGAGACAAAGGATAACCCAATGCAAATACCCATCTGCAGGTGAGTGATTCGGTGTTCTGTATGCGCGTGCCAACGTCTGTATATAGTAAATCCGGAGATATCATAGAACCTATTTTGAAGCCCCAGTGGTGGGTGAAATGCAAGCCTTTGGCGGAGGAGGCAATAAGGGTACTGTAGGATCCATTGCCAGTCAGTGTGGTGTCTGACCCCAGCATAGCGAAGCCGAGCAGGAGAGCCCAAGATTACACCTGCGCAATCAGAAGCTGATTGGTATAGATGGTTGGAAAACATTCAAGACTGGTGCATCTCCCGTCAATTATGGTGGGGCCACCGTTGTCCTGCATATTTCGTCCGCATAGAGGGCGAGGAGAACGACGTGCGTATGCGATCGTCCTCGGACATACTTGTGGTTATTGACCAAATCTTTGTTTTCAGGCCAATGATGGCAAAAATTGGGTCGTCGGTCGGACGCTTGAAGAAGCCACTGAACGTGCAAAGGCCTTGGCTAAGGGCGAGAACTTTATCCTCGAGCAAGATGAGGATGTACTCGATACGTGGTTCTCCTCTGGCTTGTGGCCATTCTCCATCATGGGTTGGCCTGATAAAGTAAATTATTCCACGTGTCCCCGTGCTAGCGAGTCTCAATACGTTGCAGACTTCCGATCTTGAACACTATTACCCTGCGAGTATACTAGAGACAGGCTGGGACATTCTATTCTTCTGGGTTGCTCGCATGGTATTGCTCGGCATATATCTTACGGACAAGGTTCCATTCAGCGAAGTTCTTTGTCACGCAATGATCCGCGATGCTCATGGCCGGAAGATGAGTAAAAGTCTGGGTAATGTCATTGACCCTCTAGACGTCATCCATGGGCTATCCCTTCAAGACCTCCATCAAAAGTTGCACGAAGGCAATTTAGATGACAAAGAAATCGCAAAAGCTATTGCGGGCCAGAAGAAGGACTTCCCCAAGGGTATTCCGGAATGTGGGACAGATGGTCTTCGATTTGCCTTGTGTGCTTACTCGGGTGGAGGTAAGCTTGGGTCTCCACTCTGAGAAGCTGTTGCCCACGTCTCCACACAGGTCGTGATATCAACCTTGAGATTCTTCGGGTGGAAGGCTATCGAAAGTTTTGCAACAAAATTTTCAATGCTACCAAGTTTGCGATGCTCAAGTTTGAACCTGACTTTGTCCCTATCGACTCGGCAAAGGTAGTCTACACTTCCTTGACGTGTCTAACCTGCTCACAAAGAACCTAGCTCACTGGTGATGAGAGCCTTGTTGAGCGGTGGATTCTTCACAAGCTCAACTATGCCGCGGGCGAGGTCAATAAATGCCTTGAAGTACGGAACTTCATGGCTGCCACCACAGCTGCACACAATTTCTGGTTGTACGAGCTATGTGACGTATACATCGTGCGTGACCTTGCCGCATATACGGGCGAACATGTTGCTTATGGTACGGCAGGAGGCGATGAAACCCATGACCGACCCATCGGCAGATACTCAGGTGCGCAAGTCGGCGCAACAAACGTTGCATACATGTCTCGACTACGGTCTTCGGCTCCTCCACCCCTTCATGCCGTTCGTCACCGAGGAACTCTGGCAGCGCCTACCAAGGCGATCGACGGATTTTCCCTCTATCATGATATCTCGATACCCTACTTTTGTGAGTCACCTTGTCAAGTCATGCCCTAGTCTCCTTTACCTATCGTATCATCAGGATACGGGCTTTCATTTGGCTGATGCCGAAGAGAAGTTTGATCTTGTTTTTGCGGCTTTGCGGACGGGACGCTCACTAGCTGCATCGTATAACCTGCAATCAAACATACAACGTATGCTGGAATTATAATATCTCTTCCTGGATAACATCGGACTCAATCATTTTCCCAGTCTTTATTCACGTCCAATCCCCCGAGGAGAAGGCCCTTTTCGAATCTCAGGTTCCCACAATCAGTGCATTGACCAAAGGTTGCTCGAAGGTGGAAGTTATCCAAGGGTCTTCTTCCCAAATACCAGCAGGATGTGGTTCGGCCGTCGTCTTGTCGACGGTTGTAGTATACCTCCAGGTGCAGGTATGTCATATTCCAGCTTCCTTTGATCATTCCCGCTGACCAATAATAGGGTCTTGTGAACCTGGAAGCGGAAGTTGCCAAGTGTGACAAGAAAATCGACCTAGCTCGTCTGAACCTCGAGAAGCTCTACAAGGTGGTATCCCAACCAGACTATCAGACCACGGTTCCTGTGGCCGTGCAACTCGGTAACGAAGAAAAGGTTGGCATGCCGTTCTATATTTTAGGCTTTATGCTGATACAGAATGCCAAAATGTAGCGGAAGACGCTGGAGGTAGAGCTTGCAGCGCTCCAAGAATCGAGGGAGATGTTCGCCAAGTTACAGTAGGTTGAAGGAAGTCGTGTAATACGTAATAATACAAACACCTGGGTGCAGCATGTCCTTGCGTATAGACGATTTGCCGAGTGGCGTTTCCGCAATGTACTAACCTGCCTTGGACAAAGAACCTGGACCGCGCATCACGTACAACATCAGACTGCCAGTGTTGGTATGACTCTCGGCTGTTCTCGAACTAACTCGAACTAACTCTAACTCTCTGAGACTGTGAGACACGCCCAACCCATTGTTGCAAGGCTTTCTCGTGGTGCCAGTATACGGAACTGTACGGAGCGACATTTTCGATCTCTCGATTTGGTTCTACCCCGCCATTGCGTCCAGCTCAGGCTTGGTCATGGACGTTATTCCATCATCGCGCACCTACTACCCGTATGTGGCGTGGAGCCGGTCAGGCTTCTCGCTCAGGTCTGGCCGCATCATGATCAAAAAAAAAAAAAACATCTTTTCCATTCAAATCACGAAATAAGGCCCCGTCGCTAACTGCGAATGTAGACCTGCCGTTCGGATCGCGTTCGGATCGCTACGTATGCGAGCAACGCCTTCAAATCTGCTGTGGGTCAGCCTGCAGAGCCGCTTACAATGTTGTTAGTCTACCAAATCCGAAATCACTATTCCAACGCTACTGAGCCTCTTGACGCAGTACTCCACTGGCCGCCGCCGCATCTGCCAAACATTTCTGTTACTCAACCGTTACCAGCAGATGTTGATCCTGCTGAGTTCTAAACTCACTGGCACGCCGGTCGGGCCAAGATTTTACGCCTGGCTCATTTGTTCTCTGCCGATGATCATGACATAATTAATGCACACTCGGGTCACCAGTGTTGTGAGGGTAAATATAACCCAATGGGGGATCCTTTGCAGTATAAAAGGCCGGACAAGGAGCCCCAGTTTCTTCAGCAAACAGCCCTTCCAGTCTTCTTATCCCTCTAACATCCTCAACTGTTAAACATGTTCGCCCGCTTCGTTGCCCTTCTTCCTCTCGCTACTCTTGCTGCCGTCGCGGCTGCTGCTCCCAATGTGCTCGAGGCTCGCACCGAACCGGTGTGCAACTCCGGTAGTGTGTACTGCTGCAACAGCACATTTGATGTGAGATCATCGTAGTTCCTCCCCGTGCGCCATTGACGAGTCCATTCGTTCACAGAAAACCCAATACTTTGATGGCGTCCTCGCAGGCCTTCTCAGTAATACCATTTTCGCCTCGTTTGATTGCACCTCTATCTCTCTCGTCGAGGTTTTGAATAAAGCATGCACACAGCAGACAGTGTACTGCGAGAATGTCCACCAGGTGAATGATTACCGTCTGGTAGTTCATGGTCCATTAATGACTTGTACTGACCGTGTGGCCTCTTTCTTCCCATGTAGAACGGTCTGGTCAACGCTGGATGCACTCCGATTTCTCTCTAAGATGAGGTGTTGGACTTGGATACGAGCCTTTCTGTGTTCTTCATTCATTCTTCTGGTTGGATTGGATATTCTATACCTGCTTGATCTTTGACGTATGTTGAATTGATCGTACGCAACACAATTTGGATATTACGTGAAACGGGCTGAACTTGAGTTTTTCGTAATTCGTGGACTAGTTCTGACCGAGAGGTTCGGGTAACTGAAATATCTTTTGAATTGTCCGAATCAAGGACTCGGTGCTCGATTTATTTGGAGTGACTGAACGCTTTCATGGGTTTCAAAAGAGCAATGCGCATTTTATTAAGTTCCTGCAAGGCTGTCAGGTTCGTGGCCATCCTGACTCGGATTCGAGTGGTTTTCCGAAGAGCATATTATACGGTACTCTTGTTCGCGCGTGAGCGGGCCAACTTAGTGTGCGATTTACACAGGGTTTCGGGTTGGCAGTGGCGCTACTCCATCCAACCACTTGTAATAGCATGGCAGATGAGAGATCCCGGGTTACACACCAGCGTTTGCACAATATGGACTTGGTAAGCAGACGCTCATAAGCTCGTTGACATCGAAGGCTTGTAGCAAGTGTCGCGAGAATGCCACGTCTTACATCAACGCGGACCCTAGCTCGATTGAGCCGTTGTGGCTTAGAGTATGGGTGCATACTTTAAGCCCTCGCTCGAAGGCATACTGACCACTCTATAGCAGATCGAGTTCGTTCCAAAAAAATGAGGCGCAATCACCCTCAAGAAGCTAGGGCTTACTAGTAAATATAAAGGAGCCATTTCGATCCTTTCAAAGAGGGAGCATGGTTTCATGGCAGACTTGAAGCTCACGAAGCTTGAAAAACCTTGCAATGCCTGGGACGTGATCATGAGCGATCGTACATGTGAATTGCGAGATGGGATACCTTGTAGATTTGTCGCCATTGCCGAG